>VURO01049397.1:0-17178 GCA_015108175.1 Pelvicachromis taeniatus | reverse complement strand
TTACCACCACGACAGGCACCGACCGCCTTGCGGCCGCAGCTCAGTACAGCAGCTTTGGCAATGGAGATGCTGAACATGGTCCATTCGGACTCAATGTCCCCAGTCTCCCTCGGAATGCTGTTGAAGCTCTGCCGGAGGTGTGCGTTGAAGATCTCGCGGACTGGGGCCTCTGCTAGGCGTTCCCAGCACACCCTCACTGTACGTTTAGGTGCACCGGGTCTGTCCAGCGTCCTCCCCCTCCACCTGATCCAACTCACCACCAGATGGTGATCAGTTGACAGCTCAGCCCCTCTCTTTACCCGAGTGTCCAGAACATATGGCCTTAGGTCTGATGATACGATTACAAAATCGATCATCGACCTGCGGCCTAGAGTGTCCTGGTGCCACGTGCACTTATGGACACTCTTATGTTCGAACATGGTGTTCGTTATGGCCAAACTGTGATTTGCACAGAAGTCCAATAACAAAGCACCACTCGGGTTCAGATCCGGGAGGCCGTTCCTCCCAATCACACCCCTCCAGGTCTCGCTGTCATTGCCCACGTGAGCATTGAAGTCTCCCAATAAGACAATCTCTGCATTTCTGATGCAGAGATTTTGAGAAAAAAAAAAAAGTGAAGCGCATACTTCCAGACAACACAGAAGAAGCAGGCAGTGGATCAGGAATACTAAGAGATGTACTCACTTGCTTCTGGCATGACTTTTATGAGCGATATACCCTTGGTACAACAGTTAAAGTGCCATTAATTTGCTAGGATTTTCCTGCTGAAAAATGGAAGCCAGGTGGGCGAATCCTCTTGAAAGGTTATCGAGACTGTCAGTATTTTCCAAATAAACTTGCAATCCCTTTTCTTGAACGAGTGCTTTTTCGATAGTGTTTACACTAATCTTAAAGCACACTTTCTACAGTTTGTCAGCAGCCAAGAATGTGATGCTTTGATGGAAGCAGTAAATAATTTCTCTGCAGTTGACTTGGATGATCTTGCGGAAATTCTTGACAGCTATGGCTGTAGCAAAAGAATCACTACTGCTGGAGGGAGATCATCTATCCTTCAGTCCAGATGCACTGACCAAGTTATTCTCTGAACTGCAACCAACTTAAAAAAAAAAGTGGGCCAGCTGCTGAAATTTGCTGTGGATTTGACTCCACAGCAAAAGGAAGTGAAAAATAATCTCAAAAGATTCATCAGAGAGCTGGATAACATTAAACTTCAGAAATTTATGCGGTTCTGCACCAGATCTGATCTTATAGTAACAAACAGTATTTATGTGGAACTTCAAGATATGACAGAATTTACAAGAGGACCAATCGGACACATGTGTGGGAATGTTCTGCAGCTAGCTAACAGCTATGAAAACTTCCCAGATTTTTGTTCTGAATTTAATGCAGTTCTTAAAAGCAATGTCTGGGTGATGGACATTATTTAGACTATCACAGCAATGCGCTACATTTCAACTGTTCATTCACACTACAGCAGAACTGTAAAGAGATGTTAACAATATGTATTTTTGTGTATTTTGAACTTATACAAATTTTTTTTTTTTTAATTAGAGAGATGTTTTTCATCTCTGTTAGAAGTCCAGTTTTGGCTCCAAATATTTCAGTTTCTTTTATCCTTTTGAGTTTTACATGATACAGTCACAAAACGAACAAGTGTTTATTACCATATCCAGAGCCATCTTCACCAGATCCAAGCTCTCCAGCTTTAAGACAGAAACCTTTAGCAAAAGCAACAAAAAAGATTACTAAAGATCTATAAAATATAATTAAACTGCTCTTTTAAAATTTCTTTAATGCACCATGTGTTGTGTGAAAGTTTAGCACAGTCAAATGCTTTTGTAACTAAGGAGTAAGACTAATTCATCCAGATGTTATCGTCTTATTAGGTCAGGGCTAAAAGTGAACATTGTTATAATGTAAAACTAATGCTGTTGTTCAACACTGTGTTGTAAAAGGGATATGTACAAATTTACACAGTTGCAGTTGTCTGAAAATATTTGCAGTCATGCAATTATTACTTAAGGTAGGTTATGGTTTCAAAGTTTGTCATTTGTTGTTGATTACAAAGGTACTATTTAAAGTTAGTGAAAACATTTTTTTTTAATTCCATTATTTTCTTAATGTCACATTGTTTCTAAGCATATATGCGTTATTCATTCACCAAAGTGATTCAAGCTGCATAAAGGATTCAGTCTGTTTTGAAGACATTTGATTACTGACATCATAAATAGACACTGTACAGTTCAGTGAAGGTCAAGGGCTGTGATTATTCAATCATCCTTTTGTCATGTTCTCAGATGTAGTATTAATCTGAACACCTGAAAAAAATTCCTGTTACTGCCAGAAATTATGCATTTTTATTTGCATGTGTGCATTTTCTGAAGTATTAGCACTTGTTTTATCTCTATACAATAGATGACCCTGAAGGAATTTGTGATACCACAATAGCCAGTGTTCATGATCATTACAGTAAGTCCCTGATGTATACTGATGTGTAATATAAGACTGAATGAGATCTGTAAGTTTTAAACGTTGAGTCATTCTTGTTACAGGGCAGCTTATATGGCTATGACTTTTAGCCATGTTATTGACATTAGCAAAAAAATGTTTCTTGTAAACTTTTACCGATAAAATCTTACTTTACAGAGTACATTTCTATTTCTGTTTTGAGTCTGTTGATCAAGCTCCTTATCCATTTGAACAGGACTAAAATCCATAACCTAACCTCTGACCTTCACTACTTAATTTGGTGTAAATGAAAGAAATATTTACATGTGGCTTGGCTTGCATCCACTCTATTCAATCCTTCAAAACATGGTTGAAAACATACTTATTTAATTTGTGTCCATATTGCTTCTATTCTAACCTTTTTACATTTTAACTCTATTACTCCTTTCTGACTTTTTATCTTATTTTATTACTGATTTTTAGGTCCATCCATCCATTTTCTTCCGCTTATCCGGGGCCGGGTCGCGGGGGCAGCAGCCCAAGCAGAGAAGCCCAGACCTCCCTCTCCCCAGCCACCTCCTCCAGCTCATCCGGGGGAACACCAAGACGTTCCCAGGCCAACCGAGAGATATAATCTCTCCAGGGTGTCCTGGGGCCTCCTCCCAGTGGGACATGCCCGGAACACCTCACCCAGGAGGCGCCCAGGAGGCATCCTTGTCAGATGCCCGAACCACCTTGATTTTTAGATACTTTCAGATATTATTTTATATTTATGAATTGACCCTGTTTTCTATCCATGGCCCAACATGTATTTATTTAGCCTATACCTCTGGTTTAATCAGTGCTTCTCATTTGCTAGTATTAGTACAAATTTTTTGGTGTTTGTACTTTGGTAATGTTTTATAAAATGTCTTATTGTAGTATTGTGAAGCACTTTGGTATAAACTTTAAATGTGCTATATAAATAAAATTGTATTGTATTGCAATGTAATTAAAGGCTACAATCAGTTAATTTAATTGACAAAACATATTATTGGACTTTGCAGGATAGTACATAACTACAAGGTAAAGAAAGCATTGTAAATGAGAATGTAATGATGCAACCAGAATTCAAGAGACTGCCACACCTGAGCTCACTAACATGGAAGAATGCCATTTATTTTTCATTTCATAAAGATACACAAATAACTATGTAAAAGATGTCGCACTTGATGGGACAATAACTTGGTTCCACTTGCAGGCACTGTTCTGTTGCATTGGTGCTGGGACACTACAAATAAAAGTCAAAATATTTTTGATATGTTTCTTATAATTTTAGGAATCATATCATAAAGGAGCCTTGTATACAACTACTCACACTGCAGTATAGCAATGGCTCATGATCATTTTACATGAAGACCAGTTAAAGTATCTTACAACTATCAGAAGTGAAATACAATAATGATAAGGTGTCATGGCTTAGCTGTGTGCAGGCAGGAACGAAGAAAGGAGCCAAAATGCAGACTCTCGGGAGAACAGGTGTGCAACACAAAAAGTAGCTTTATTTGCTGGTCGGAAAAAAAAAGGCAATACAAAAATAACCCAGAGCATGAGAAAATAAATCCACAGGGAGCCACAAGGAAACACACAGCACAGGGTTCTAACATTAGTGAAGTGACATTAACGAACACAGAAAACACAGGACTTAAATACACAGGACATAACGAGGGGAATGAGCGGCAGGAAGTGAACACGGCTGGTAGACATCAGGGCTGACGAGCACAGGGAAGCAAAACTGAAAATACTGACATGAGACAAGGACCTACAAAGTAAAACAGGAAGGCCAACACAAACTACGACACAGACGCTGACTTTACATAGGGACCTGATCGTAAGGGAAACAGAGGGAACACGGGCAGGGGAGAGCAACACAGAGACAGAACCCTAATCAAAACATGGGAAAATAATAATCAAAACTACACACTTAAAAATCAGAGCATAAACCATGAAACAGAATAAAACCAAAACACAGACAGGAATAATATAGAAAACAACGGTGGGGAAAACTGAACACAAAAACCAAGGGAACACAGAACATGAGGGCAAGGGGACCCGAAACAGTACAGAAAAAATTAACCACAACTCAAAATGCTGGGTCGCAGACCCAGGAACATGACAATAAGGTAATGGATCTTCACACAGGCAAATTATTTTAATAGCTTTGCTTAAAAAATAGTTGCACTAAAAACTCCCCAGAAGGCATAATGGTTTGAAATATAAACAATGATACATGTTTTCACTACAGAACAGATGTTCACTACAGAACATCTGTTGTTCTGTAGTGTAATGGACATGTTCAGTGAGTTAGTTTTCCACCTACGCAACTCGACACATCACTGTCACTGAAGCTGGTTTCTTGCAGGTGCCCGCCTCAGAATTATGAGACAAAAGTCAAAATTCTGAAAAAAAAAAAGTGTCTCTAATCCTCTTCTGTAGATATGTGACAGATTATGCCACTATATTTTTAGCTAAAACAACAAAAACTGGGTATTTTAAAACTTTACTTACAGTTTAGAGCCACCACCATTGCCGCTTGTGTTTTGAAATGCATTCCTGAACACCTGGTTGCACCAGTTTATATCAGTTATTTAGGATCGACCTGCCTTGACTTACTTTGCACAGTAACCAATCAGATGTTAGACAAACTGCAATGGCTGACAGATAAAATTAATTCAAGAACACAGCTGCAGGGCTAGGAGTGCCAAAAATAATTAAATAATAAAATTATGTAATTATGTTAATTATGTAATTAAATAACATAATTAAATAGTTAAATAAATGTGTCAATAATTAATTAAATATATACATTTATAAATATAGTAAATTATAGTAAATGATTGGGCATTTAATTAATTGTTTGCATATTTATTTTAAATGATTGACATTTTAATGAATTAATGAAGCATTACATTAATTATTTACTGGTGTAAAAATAATAACAATAATAATAATAATGAAATGAAACAGAAAACATAAACAATAATACAATTTTAAAATGACAAATGAGGCACGTGCTCACTAAATAGTATCTGGGCCACAAGTGTGCAAATGCTCAACATAGGAAATTATTTCAAGACTTTTTTTTTTCAATTACACTTGAAACATGCATCACAATATTAGTCTATAGAGTTGTGTGACATTTCCATCCACCTGGAACATGATAAAGCCTACTACCTCTACAGAGTGATTGTAATAAATGCAACTATACATTATTGCATTATTTTAAAGACACCAATACTGTCGAGGTAGATTTTTTTTTTGAAACAGTCTCACTGTTCTCATGACCTACCTGGCCTTTTTTTCTCTCCCCTCAGGGTATATTTGGAGTGAAGGTTTACCTTTCCCTGAAATGAAGCTTGTTCTTTCTCTTTCATTGTCAGTTTACTAATTAGCTCTTAATTTAATTAATTAGATTAGTCTAGCATAGCTGGCCTCAAATCTACTTTTGTTCTCCCTCAGGGCACCAAGGTTCATGCAGCCTTTTGTCTGAGCAAATTTAAGTACAAAATAAGCAATTATCTCTCTGTTCACCTAAACATCGTTTAAATATACCTTAACTGATCCCTGCTCTTTCTTCCCTTTGTCTGCCTCTCTCTGCATCTTTCTGTTTATCTTTCTCTCTCTCATTTTCACTGTTTGTCACTTTAATGAGGAGCTCTTTTTTCTACATTGATATTATGGTCTTACTTTGGGCATAATTAATAATTATTATGACACCGTGGCCATTTCTCACAAGATTAATCACTTAGTAGTGAGAGAGCATATCGATAAATCATATCATTTGAATTCACACAACGTGCACATATATCCTCTGGTATCTCATGTGCTTTTGCATATTGTATAAATAATCATAGTGGTCCACCATGACCGTCCCAGTCCAGCCTTGGTTAAATCTGACATCAGCGTGGAAATAAAACATGGCTGGTAACAACTGTAGAGTAGGGAGGAGTTTTCTCACAAAGCACAAGATCCCTGACTGGTTGCCATGCAGGATGACAAGGAGAACAAATCAGGCAGTCTAAACCATGGCATCAGCCCCATCAATAGCCAATTACAAATATTTCCTGTCTAATATGTGCGAGTACATTATAGAGGCTGTAGTTTTCCAGTTGGATCAGTACTTCAGCTTTTTTTTTTGTCTGTCATTTTTTTTGTTCTTTATTGTTTTCAAAGTTGTATCTTCCAGAAAATGTAGTTTTTTGTGACAAAATGTCACATGCAGCAAGTTGTGTATAGAGCTGTTTAATGTATTAATTTCTTTGACTACACCAATGACTAGTCAAATGGTCTGAATGTTCAATGCCATGGATTCATGTGGGCATGACAGTGTATATCTCTATGAATGCAGTTGATCTGTGGCATGCCAAACAATTCAAAAGCTTTAAAACACAAGGCACCACTCCTCCTCCAACAGAGTGGAAAATATGTCTCTTAAAATGGCTCTAACAAACACAAACAGAAAAAGATGTGTGCTTATCTGCTGGATTCAACATTGTGTGTTATAACTTTGACAAACAAACACCCCCCTCCCCCCGTCTCACTTGCAGCAGTAGTAGTAATGAAATTATGACATTTCTAATTTTCTCTTGTACCTTTCAATATTACTACAAATTTCCTACAGAACTATAAATAAGACTAAAAACCTGCACACTGTTGGTATCTTGGCTTTGTTTTGAGTTTTTTGGTAAGGCCTTTATTCATTTTCTCCTTGAAGCATGCATTGGGGGGGTCATATGAGTATAAAAATATAAAAATGCTGATTTGTTCATTTCTGAAAAATACTATCAAGTAAAATGGAGATAGTAAGGCTGTGTCATCTTAGTGAAAGTCTTAATGGTAAGCTACCAGTTTGTAATAGCTTTACAGTTAACGAGAGTGATATCAATCAACACGAACTGGCATCTCTTTTGTGCAAGTCTTTTTTTTTTTAAGCATACACCAGCAGCAGTAGGAATGCTTGACAAAACAAGCCAACACCCAACCAAACAATCTCTCATGACCAGACAGTTCAGTAGCATGCACTGTCCTACTGTTGCCTATGAAGCACTGGAGGAACTGGTAATGTTTAACTGTATCACACTGTCTCCCTTTAGATTTTAAACTTTTTGCTCATTACTGTATATCCCTTCATGTTTCACCTGTGGCCACAAGTCAATATAGTGCAAGAAAATGGAAAAATAAAGATTACTAGATTTGTTTTCACCATCTAAACAGTTGGCAAAATACAGAGAAATTGGATATATATGCAATGTATCCAAAGAATATTAACTTAATTTGTGGGAAAATAGGTATGCCCTCTGCCAAAAAAAAAGCTCTCCCAAAAATGTTTTTCTTGGAGCAAATTTTCTTTTTTATACAATGTGTACAGAACATGTTTATTTAGTAACATTTATCATGGATGTATCGATGGGTATATAGACCTCACGTCCACATTTTAGGTATTAAAAAGTTTTGTAGAATTCTTATTGTTCTCATTGTACTAGATTTGCAGCGATATTAGTGTACACCACTAGATGGCAGTAATGGATTTGGGAGGGTAATCAACAGAAAACACGTCTTATCAGCTCAATCGTTTCTTCTCGTTGTAAAAATATGTTTACACATTCAATTTAAATGTATTTTAAATGCAATCTGGTGTATCCATACACTGAATCACAGTAATTCTTTTCAGTCAAGTTTTCTGATCTACAGTATATATTGGTCAAGCTTTTTAATTGTTTTCCCATATTATTCTTTATCAGCCAGAAAGGAATACTTTGTGTTTCTCTTATGTAATCTTTACATTTTGACTTGGATTTTTTTTTAGAGTGTCTTTTAATGAGTGTTCAGCTGTGCCACTATAATCGACAAAGAAACAATAAATATTGCACAACAGTAGCTTCCTAAGAAATCACAGGTCTATAAATCTGACTGTGAATGACTGTGAATGACTGAATCATGCGGTGAATAGTGGTTAGTTTAGGGCTGATCTTGCCATTAAGGGGTGTGGCTGTTCCTCTCTATTGGCCCATCACAGCAGCTGGAAGACCAAACAGCGTTTGGCTGTGTATAGATATCCAAACTGGGAATGTCTGACGCATCATTGCTAACCACTGCATTTTGCCACCCAATGCTCATCCTCCATATTCCAGACTGCTAGCTGTGCCTCAGAGGGATTCAAAAGCTTGGATTAACGGAAAGGGTCTGTCAGGAAGGACAGATCATTCTCACTTGACGTCTGTAAACACTTTCCTGCTGAAATTATGGACTCAGTCACTCATTTTGAGTCAAACTGATTAATAAATAAGCCTGTTTTGCAAATCTATTCAATTCTACCCATAAAAGTCAAGAGTCTTGTTAAACTACTAACTGGGTTTATAACTAATATACTAATAATTTACTCTTCAGTTTTTGATTACCTTATATCTTGCCAATTGTACCCCAGCCGTTTATTCAAAAAATTATCCGGCGGTTATCGGAGACCGGCTCTTATTCCCTTCTCGGAATTGTCACGGAAGTGAGAGGGAAAGAGGACTGAGGTGAAAAGACAGTGCGTTTATTTACAGTGCTCCAAAACGTATTCCAACAGTTCACAAATAATGCAGTTCCCAATTGTGCTCCTCCTTTGCTCCCGAGTGTCTCCTCGTCTGTGGTAGCCCAGTGCACGAGTGGTGCTCCCCAAAACTTCTCTCCGCCCGACTCTCCAGCAGAGGAAGTAAAGGAGCAGAAAATCACAGTTACCAGGTTCGCTAGCTGACAGTTCAGCCAGCGAACCTGGGGATTACACTATTATTTAGTGTAATAATCCCACTTTGGCGGTCACCGTGCATCCAGCTTAAATGCCGCTGGTTGTAGATGATGGCTGATTAGAAACAGCTGGCCGAGTGATGAGATGCAGGTAGACCGACGACAATGCGGAGGGACTTCCGGGTCGAAGGTCGCCCGGCTACTATTGGAGACCGGTGTCTATTTGTCGTGACATGTTTTCAAACCGGCGTTTATTAGAAATGGGCGTCAATAAGATTCCGGCCACTATTAGCAGATATACAATAAGTTAAAAATTAACAGATATTACCATATTTTATTATTTTTCCAACTTAACTATACCATTACTAATTGATTTTGTCTCATAAGCTTACATTTGTTTCCACAATAAGTCCAGTCTCTGGCTTGTTATTACCAAATGACAGAAATTCAATTCAATATTTCTCGGCCTTTCGAACTGTTGATTACTTGACTCTCGCCCTGATATTACTTTAGCAATTAAAAGGTAATAATTTGCTGTTTTGATAGTATTGCCTTCTTGATTCCACCTTATTATCCCACAACTACCACATTATCAATGAGCTGTAATAGAAAGTATTATGTGTATAACAACAGGTACAATGCAGATGCATTTCAAAGTGAGGATCTGCAAAACCTAAGTACTGTATAATGTTGATCTTCATTCAGTGAGCAGATTCGGTATGCAGTATTGGTGGTCCTGCCTCTTAACCTGTGAGTTTACAGCTCTGCATGCTGTGCTTCCCTACTGGGTGCTGAGTGACAGAGGACTTGGTTAACGGGATTTCATGCTTCAAATGACAGGCTTCTCTCCTCCCTCTGTCTGTCACTACACTCTGTGGGGAAGCACAGTTAATTCAAGCTGGTAGCTTGCAACACTACAAACATATACAGTACCTTTGATGCTTAAAAGGGTTGATAATACAGTGCCACACTAAATTTGAAAAAACCTGAGTTTGTAGGAAAGGTTCATCTAACAATTTCTTTAACAGTAAGACTGTTTGAAATCATGTAAAAGTCATTCAAAATGCTTTAGCTCATCAAATATAATTTGAGAATGTTTATTTGAGAGACACTTCCAGCAGACATGGAAATACAGTGATAGTATCTTTTGCTACTTCCACATTACCTATAGAAATATAATGGAAACTTGTGACAGCTATTGGGTCTTCAAGCAGAGTTTGCACTGAAATAAATCATCATATTTCGGCTGTTGTCAGTATGAAGATACAAAATAAATCTATTCATGTGAGTGTTTTAGAGTCACTGGCTTTGCTTACAAATCTGAAATGTGAGCCTTTAGTATAACAAATTTTCAATCAATGGCTATAGGCACATAGTATGGAATTACAGCAGTATTGGAGTAAAATCATTTTCCAGCATGTTATCAGTATCACATGTTCCAGCTCTACTGTCAGGCATTTTGATTCCAGCATTACAGCTTACAAACAGGTTGTGATTGGCTGCTGCTGGAACTGCCAGATTACATACAAGGATAAGAGCTAGGCTTCATGAAAACTGTGCCACCAACAGGAACAGAACAGTTGCATTCAGCTACACCCTAGAGGTAGCAGGGTGAGGGTCAGGCACGGCGATGGTATAAATTCAGGCAGTTGAGTGTTATGCAAGCGTGTTATCTAAAGCCATCTGAGACAAGGCCATCCAGAGATGGTTATTATGGCTGTCATTCTGAGGGAGAAAGGCTGTCTGTGGGCTGACAGTGAGGAGGTGATGAGATCAAAGCAGGTCAGACTTGTTGGTGACTGCTGATCTACAGTATATTGGTCATTGTAAAGACACTGTATAAAGCAGTGCAGCATAAACTGGGCAACATTACAGTACAGTTTCCAGATATTAATTATATCTCAAAAAGACATCTATGTTTATTAAAATTACATATATAAATTTTTTCCACAAAAATATAATCACTTCATGCCTTAAATAGCTTAGATACATTCCACATATTTGCATCCTTCAGTACCGTATGTGCAGATCTAAGAATATGCAAATATACGCACAAGCTGTCTTAATACATATTTTTGACAAGTTATTGGTACGCTGCATTTCTAAGGTGGAAATATTCATCCTAAGCATTGACTGTTTATTTCGCAAATGAGCTATCTTATAAGCTAGCATATAAAAAAACACCATATGGATATGTTAACAACATTACAACTTTTCACTGGAGGGGTCTTTCAAAAAGTGGAAAGATTTTTTGTGAATCAAACTAGTGGTGCTAGAATTTAGAAAAATGCATGCCATTTCATCTCTCTCAGCAATTACAACTGAGGTACCCTTAAGCAAAGCACTTCTAACCAAATTGCTCAGTGGAGAGCATTAGCTAACAATAGAAAAATGTGGTTGATCCGGGCACCACTCAAATGCAAACCATTTCAAGAGTATCATGGGTGCCAACAATAGAACAGATGAATAAAAAATAAGTTAAAAAAAAACTTTATTAATTGTTTACATTGTTTTTCTTCAAAGAATTCAAAATTTGTAGAGTGGACGCCCTCCTAATTATCTCAATAAACTGCATTCACAAGAATCTGTGAAGTTCATCTTTAAGATCAAAGGAAGATTTGTGCAAAAAAAAGTGAGGTATTTCTGTATGGACTTCTGTATGTTTATGCTCTACACTTGCTTGTGTTCTCTCCAGGTATTCTGCTTTCCATTCAAAGTCCAAAAACATGCATATGAATGGATCATTCTAAACTGGCTGTGGGTGTGAATGTAGGTGTGAATGGTTGTCTCTGTGTGTTAGCGACTGGTCCATAGGGTACCTCACGTCTCACCCTAGGACAGATGTGTTAAGCTTTAAGCCTTTCCCCACATCTTCATCTACCACAACCCTGAATTGGACAAGTAGTTAAGAGAATGGATGGATAATATAACACAATACAGTTTATGATTTATTCACTTTCTTCCCCAGTTAATACAAACTGTTTCTCATCATAATCATGAGTTTACATATTGCTTTGTGGTCATAATTAACTGTCAACTAAATACACCTACATCATACGAGACAGTTTCACAATTCTGTACAACTTCCTGGAATCTAGTTACATGTGATGTTTTTCTATAACTTAAAAGTCTATGTTACTCTGACTATTCATTACATGCTACACTCCCAGAGCTTCTGTTTTTCCCAGCCTGAATCACTGTTAAGCCTGTCTGACCTCCAGGCTAGTGCAGCCTTGTGTCACCCTGAGCCACTTAATTGTCCCTGTAACTGCATGTGCGTGTCGCTTGATATGCAAATGACATAATTCCAACAAATTAGGATGACTGTGCTTAACACTGATAATGTATTGTGTCAAAGTCCATCGAATTTATAATTTCCTGTAATATGTGTGTGCAGGGCAGAAGTGAAATAAGTAAAAGTGTCCTCTGTGTTACTTACTTTGAAACATAACTGTCAACACACTTCTTTGTGCATGAGTATTTTTAACCACACCACCCCCAGGGCAATTTATGTGCACCAGTAAGTTATCAGTTAACAAGTTGGTTACAAAAAAAACTGCTGTGCTATGTATGATGTGTGTGATCTGTAATATAACTGCATGCGACTGGTTCTTGCAACTGACTTGTTAAAGGAAATTCTAGACGTTTTTTTTCCCCCTTCATGATTCGACTAATGATGCAGTTTTACCCACCAAACCCATGTCCAACAACATTTTTGCCATTTTCTACTTTATATCACAGATGGGTTTTGACTCAAAAGGGCACACAAGTTGGAAAACAGATGGTCTTAAAAGACATCAAGGCCACTGTGGACATAACGAGTCTGCATATGTTTGCAACTTCACA
The DNA here is from genome assembly GCA_015108175.1 of Pelvicachromis taeniatus. Taxonomy (NCBI): domain Eukaryota; kingdom Metazoa; phylum Chordata; class Actinopteri; order Cichliformes; family Cichlidae; genus Pelvicachromis; species Pelvicachromis taeniatus. The sequence goes on along the minus strand of VURO01049397.1, from coordinate 4,119 downwards.
GTTCTCTTCCTCCCCTTTTTCTTCTTCCCTATCCTCCAGATTACTGGAGCCACCATCTGCATCTGCCGGTTGATGGATATATGGGGAATGTTATTGAATGCATAAATCACAAAGCAGGTCGCAAGCATAGAACAGAATGCTGAATTTGGCAGAATGCTAAAATAGACAAAGGTTTTTGTTTTCTTCATAAATTTTATGAGTGAGTTTATTATGATAAAGCATCTTCTGCCTTCATACTGAAAGAAAATTTATCACCAGCATTGTTCTCTGACAGAAATTGGTTGAAAGCAGAAATTCATATTGGGATTACGATGTGGGCACATTTAAAAGGTTAAAGCAAGATCCTACAGACTGATAGATTTTATCTACAGAAATTGCTATCTTTTCAACAATTAAATAAATATAAAGTAAACACAGCACACAGCTGTCCAGATAAGTTTTTGGACAGATTTAATAATGTTGCCTCTGTAAATCACTACAGTGGATTTTAAACAAGTCAAGATGTAACCGTAACATAATTTCAGCTTTTATTTAATTGGTTTGGTTTGACCAAAGTACTCTATTTGTATCTGTCATAACTGTTTGGGAGTGACAGACACTTTTACAGTTGTGCTCTTGTTTTCATATTCTGGCAGAATTTCTAATGAAGGTTTTGGCAAATATGACAAAATCATTATATGTGTTCATGCAGAAAATCTTTCTTTTATTTAATGTTACTTATTTGACAGTCAGGTGAAGTAATTTACAATCAGATATTTGTGTGTCCCCTTCATAAAAGAGAATTACAACTTAAAAACCAAATGGCTCTGATCAAAAGTTTGCATACAAATACACAAACAGCTCACATATCCTGGTTTAATTGGCTGATCCCACACCTGTCATATGTTTGATGGTTAATTAGTGTCTGTTTATAGTCATTGAGTTTTGTGGCTCTTATTGCAACTTCTGGACAGTTCACCAAGAGCTGCATTGACTTTGTTGGCCACAAAGCCATGGAGAAGGCCAAACAGCTTTGAAAAAATTTGCAAGAACCCCCCCCCCCTCCGAAAACATGCCAGATAGTGTTCTATGTGTGATTAAAAGGTGGAGAATTAGTGCCTCTGTTGATACCAAGCCACAGTCAGGTAGACCATCAAAAATTCTGCCTCAGCAGTCTGGAAAATTGGCCAGGATATAAAGAAAAATTGTTGTGCTACTTCAGCTGAAATACAGGTTTAACAGCAAGAAAGTGGTGCGACAGATTCAAGATCCACAATAAGGAGGCACTTGCACAAAAGAGAAAAAAAGCCATTACTGAACCAGGGCCACAAAATAGTATGTCATTTGGACAAAAGTAAGTCAAAAGTAAGTCATTTGAAGTGATGAGACCAAAAGTAAAATTTATGGTCGAAAACATAAATGCTATATTTTGAGAGGAGTCCACAAAGTCTATGACGAAACGCGCACAACCTGTACTATGAAACATGGAAGTGGACTTTTAATGTTTTGGGTGTACATGAGCTACAAAAGCACAGGGATATTCATAAAAATTGATGACAATTTTCACTCACCAGTCTGAAAACTGAGCACAGGAAGCACTTGGACCTACCAACATGACAATGATTCAAAACACAAGCCAAATCATCCATTCACTGGATAGAGGAGAAAACAAGTGAAGGTTCTGGAGTGGGCACTACAATCTTCTGACCTCAATATCATTGAACTTCTCAGGGGAAATATCAAATGTGTACTTCATGCAAGACTACCCAACAATTTCCAGGATCCAGTGGCTTTATTCTTTTAATTTACTTTTTCAAGAAAAATGGACAACTCGACCCTCTAGGAAAATAAAGGTTCTCATCATTGATGCCAAAGAGAGCCACTGTTAGAATTAAGAACAATGGGTATGTAAAATTTTCAGTGGGCACAATCTCATTATTTTTGTTATTGCCATGCTTTGTTCAATGATTGCACAATTCTGTGATGCCTTATTGTTTAATTTGAATCCATTGAAAATAAAAGCAATGTGTTTTTCCTGGTAACTCCTGTTTTCTTTTTGTCACCTTTAAAGATTTTTACTTTACTCTGGTAGGTTATTTTACTTTTTCAGTCTAATAATGGCATCCTTAACTTTTATCTTTATCTCTTTGAATTTCATACTGAGAATTCCAGTGAAAAGAAAGCACATGGAAGTTCAAAACCTGGAATCCAAATATTTTAGCTGCTTATTTTGTCATGTAATGACAGTCCTACCTGACAAAGAAACTGGTTCAGTCAGTTGTCCAATATCTATACAAATGACTGTAATCCCTAAACAGTTAATGCAATATTTCTTCAAAACCATTGAATTAAAGCTGAAAGTCTGCACTTCACTAACATCTTGTTCGTTTGATTTAAGTACGCAAAACTAGGTAAGGAAAGTTGTAATTGTTCAATATGGATACATGTAAATACAAATCTTAAACAAATCTTTCTTTGTTGGATGGAAATCCCAGAATTTTGAGCTGGATTGAAACATCTGTCTGTATAGTGCAAAACATCAGGCTCATTTACTGCTTAAATACAAAATTATAATCCATAATGTGGCATGTGCTCTTCCATTTTTTAATAAGGCACTCTTAAGTTAAATTAAAGAAGCAGACAGTGTGTGGTATTATTTACTCCTAATGCTTAGTTCCAGGGCGACTTTGTGTCTATTTTTAAACTAAGCTAAGTACCAAAGAACAAAAATTCTAATTTAATATTAAAAGCTTCTCTTTCTCTTATTCACTCTACATGGCTAATCTCATGTTCTAGTGCTTTATCTTTTTGTATTGATGTGTTTACAGTACAGATAGGATTTGATGGTAGTCTGATACCTTTATTGTAGTCCCAATTTACACTGACAGCCATAAATTTAGATTTATGGCTCTCAGTGACATACTAATAATTTATTACCAAAATACTTGCATTGTGACTGCAGAAGTTCTTTCTAGATCACTGTAATGTCTCCAGACAATCACTGATTTACATCTCAAATGACATAAAATCAAATGATAGACCTCATATACAAGTCCTCTCTGGTCTAATCCATCCAATTAGACCAGAGAGGACAACCACACTAGTGTGACATCAAGCGTTAGAGACAAGAGTATTTCATTTCATTAATGCTGAACAAGCCAGTAGTAACACATACAAGAAATAGACACATATGCAATCATTGTTTTATTTCAGTGTAGGAAAAACAGTATCCAACCAGAGAAATGTCACATTCACTTTCAGAATAAAACTGTCTATACTATACTTCTCTGTAAACTCATGACATTGATCAATAACACTCACTGTGCATGTGTGTGCTGTGGTACAAGGGAGACAGAAGTATGGCTGCTTGTGGAAAGTAGACAAGAAGAATAACAACTCATATGACAAAAATATAGCCCAAGGTTGTTTCTTCCCACACTGAGGTGGGACTTTTATTGAAAGTAATGTATAAGTCTGCCATTACACACTCGATTTAATGGGCTTAATTTTAGTTACTGAAATGACACAACAGGGATAAGGATGTTTACCACATTGCTTTCTAAATTCTTCAGTTTTGCTTTTCCAGACTAAAACTTGAAACAGTAAAAGAAAGTTTTTCCAAATATTTCCTGTCTAAGGTAAAAGCAGGTCACTAACATGTCCTGAAGTTTAAACTTGGAGGATGTGAATGTTAGCCACAAAAGCAAATCATTGACCCAACAGATTTGGTCTTAACCAAAGCAATTTTAATATTAGGAATAACAAATCAGAGCTCATTTAAAATTCCGATCATCACAGTGACTTAAGTGAACAATTAAGTAGTAAAGTTATCAGTACTTGTTTATCTCGTGTCACTGTAAGACATATACTGAATACGGAAATCAAATTTTATAATAACACCGTTTTAATATTGTTCCACAGGGGACTTTGGCAAACATATCTTTTATGAAAAACATCATCACACTGAATGGAGGGACAGAAATGCAGGCTAAACATTACCTAAACATAAACAAAAGGTCAAATGAGGACAATACTACAGGAAATTATACATAATGTGTCTATTAGCAGGGACACCATGCACTCACAGCAGAAACCAATTATTATCTTAAGTGCTATAAATGAATGTGTCCTATGCCACAC
>VURO01049396.1:5440-17634 GCA_015108175.1 Pelvicachromis taeniatus | reverse complement strand
GTGGTAGAACGAGGGAGAGATATGTCATATATGTACATTATTACATATATGTTACATGTAATAACTGCTTTCTGCCCCCTGCTGGTCATTAGGAAGAATGGCAGGTTCAGGGCATCAGTCGGGCGGCGTGTGTGGGCGGGTACCTTTGAGTTTGGTCTTCCAGCCGCACATCAGGCACACGAAGCGGTTGGAGATGAAGCGCACCACTTTGGCCGTGGCCTCCATTTCCTCCTTCAGCAGCTCGCCGCTCAGCCCGGCCATCGCCTCCTCCTCCTCCGCCCCTCCACCACTCTGCATCTGGTTGGCCACGGCGTAGTCGCGTGTGATGGCCTGGTTGGCGTACGCTTTGGGGATGTTGTGCTTGCGCACCACGTGGCTGATGCCCACGGCTTTCAGCTTGTTCTTCCAACCACAGATGAGGCAGCGGTACCCGGCGCCGTCAAACAGTAGCACGCTTTTGTCTTCATACTCAGATTTAACCGACTCCACTCCCTCGCCTTCCTCCTCGTCTTCACCCTCACTGCTCCTCTTTCTCTTCAGGATGGCCCTGCCTCCTTCCTCCTCTTCCTCGGTCTTTATTTTAGACTCATCTTTCCCTCCTTCTCCTTCCTCCTCCTCATTGTTCTTCTTTCTTTTGGCATCACCTTTCCCTTCTTCTTCGTCTTCTTCCTCAGTCTTAATAGTTTGCTTTCTTTTAGCGGCGTCTTTCCCTTCTTCCTCCTCCTCGTCACCCTTCTCGCTCCCGTTGTCGCCTCCCGCGTCCCTGTCGTCCATGCAGTGTTTGGTGATGATGTGCTTGTAGAGCTTGGTGAAGTCTCTGCTGGTGTAGAAGCAGTAGGAGCAGTGGAAGAGCCGGGCGCCGCTCTGGTACATCAGGATGTTCCCGAGGCGTCCCATCACCACACTGTCAAGGCAGGTGGGGTGAGACGCCGCAATGTGGGACAGCTGGTGGGCGTGGCTCTTGGAGAAATGGCCGCAGTGGGGGCACTGGAGGTGAGCTGCGACGCCCCCGCCTACTTCGCCGCGAGTCTGTATGATAACCGACATCCCTGCAAAGACAGGACAGAGCAGGTAAGGACCAGGCGAGAAAGTCTTAAAGCTAAATGTTTGATTCTTGGACATTTTTACTTTTTCAATTATTATTATTATTATTTAAAATATTATATTTAGTAAAGATGAGGGCTTTTTCAACTGGAATGAGAAAAAGAATTAGATCAACAACACCGTCTCAGCCATGTTCTCTTTAATTATGTTTTACTAATAAACCAAACAGCTTTATTTTGGTATAAACACCTTCACGTCTTCACTGTCGACACAATTTTTAGTTTTGGAGCCGTTTTTGCAACCTGGCACAATGCTGTTGGTTACATGTAGTTATTTATTTTCTCGTTTAGCTTCTGCCTGACTCTGTTCTGATCAGCTGGTTGTTCCAAACACATGTTGCTAACGCGACAGTTGTAGAGTGCCCTCTGGTGGACAAACTATGCAGCACCAACTGTCATCACATGGTTGAAGGGTGTTTCTCCCGTCTCTACTTTTCATTTCTTTATTTGCATGTTATAAATAGATCGGGAAATAGCAAAACATCTGTCGGGCTCGATTTATCCAACGCCGAAATGTTTGCTCAGTGTGACTTTGTAACTACTCTTTTTCAACAGAAAGTATATTTTATGTCTGCTTCAACCAGGAATGCAAAGCTTTAAAAACAGCCAATGTTGGACAGATACACGTACAAATCTGCGCTGTGTGCTTTAACATGTGGGTTGGATCAGGATCATCTCCCCCTCGTGGTGTGAGCTCTACTGTCACACAAGCAGCAAAGATTTTTAAATACATTTTTAATAATCTAAATAATATTTTTAATCGAGTCTGATTTAAAATAGCAACTCTAAATAAATATAAAAATAAATAAACAGATTCCATGAAAATAATTTAGCACCTGAGGAAATCACACCCAGGTGCTGTGGACGTGTCTTCCTCCACAGCCTGTGAACTCATCTTCATCAAATACATTCAACCTTTAACTGGATTCTGTTAACATTTAAGCTTTTTCCCCACAAACAGTGAAACAATTTGAACACTTAAGGACATTTAGGACTGAGAACAGTCTCCTGAGAAAGTCACATATCCCGGGTAATCCCGGGACTAACGGTAACCCTCCTCCTGCACGCTGTGTTCACATCAATGGGATAAAGGAGCGCCGCTAACAGGCTTACCATCACTAAAAACTACACATTTAACCCGTTTTCTCCACCCGCCTGGCTTCACCGCCGGCTGTGTTAGTTTGTAACAAAGCCCCTTACCTGAAGTGACAATAAAACCACTCAGGAGAAAGCGTTAAACCGGATTAAATCTTCATCTTTTAGACTGAAACCCCCGGACTGCTCAGCAGCATCTCCGCCACCGCCGGTTTCCGTGTTTACCTCCAGCACAGCCAATCAGGTCGCTTCAGCCGTCCGCCACTGACCAATCACAAAATTCCCTTCACCAGGCTCTCGTCTGGCATTCAATTACCGCGAGATCTCTGGAGTGTTTTATAATTGTCGGGCATTCCTTCGTTTATGGAGGAAAAAACATAAAAATCGTCCGGATCTGGTGATATTTGACTGAGACAAACTCACCTACAGTTTCAAGTCAACTAGAAATAAATTAATAAAGATAACAGAAAACTCTGATACATAAGGTTTATTGAATATTATTTATAATCAGGCTGAGGCGCGTGCTGCTTACTCTAAGATTAATGAGGCTGAATCTGTCTGCAGAAACCAACCTGAGGGAGCAGGGCACTACATCTCTGTCACCCACTGCTTCGTCACCGCTCAGACAGGTGAGATTAAAATGCTTTTATTCTGCTCGTCGCTGCATTTCACTTGTATTTATTTATTTATTTATTTATTCATTTATTTGCGATATTGGTGAGTTTATCTATAAAGTTCGTGTCTTGACTTCATTTTAGTTCGTTTGGCTGGATTAGTTTCGGTGTGTTTTACTTTGTAACATATTCAGCCCCCGCCCCGCACCCCCTTTTTTTTTGCTAATCTGAATTTACGTGTTAATTTCACGGGCTGTGGCGCAGATGATAGAGCAGGTCGTCTACCTGTTGATCTCCACACCACCTGCTTTAAATTCTTCTTCACTTTAAGATCACTTTAGTTTGATTTATCTAATGTTTTCCGAAGTTTGTCCTTAAAAATAATGATTTTTTTTCAATAAGATATGTTTTAAAATATAAACAGTGATGCACTTTAAATATATTAAATCCGATATAAATTAAACATTATTAATTACAAATGTAATACACACCACAGAATAGAAGTGTTTGTGACACTTTGTTAAGCAGATGACACCAAACCGGGCTTTTATTTTGAAGTGAGTGGATCAAAGCTTTATCGAAGCAGAAATATTCATCTACACGGGGAGGTTAAAGGTCACCTCTTGCCACAGTGAGAGGGGGAAGTGATGAGAGAGTAATTTCAGGTTGAGCGAGGATTGGTTTGAGAGTAGAGAGAGAGGAGGGGAGAGGGCTTTTATTGTGGTAGAACGAGGGAGGGTAGACAGAGAGAGAGGGAGGTATCTGAGTTTGAACTTGTGTTTTCCTTTAGTCTTTGTCATCTCAGATTCACAAACGCACACACACACACACACACACACAAAATATACTGGGTGTCCTATTGAGGGACACCGGGCGAGTGAGGACAACATGCTCTGCTTAAAAGGTAAGAGAGAGAGAGAGAGAGAGGGCATGAAGTTAACAAATGTGGGTCATTTTGTTCTGTACCTGTCAACTTTAACACACACACACACACACACACACACACACACACACACACACTGTTATCTTCATAACCTTTCTGCAGTGTGAGTGAGAGAGAGAGAAAGTGTGTGTGTGTGTGTGTGTATTGGGGCACTGAAGAGGGTCGAGCGAGCTTTATTTTGAGCAGAGAGAGGGAGATTAATGGAGGGAGTGAAGAGTTGACTAGATGTAGTGTTTTCATGATTACAGCTGCAGCAGTCCTTTGTGCAACTGTTACTATGGTTACTGCTCCTAATAGCACCGCCAGTATTTCAACTACTACAAGTACTTCTGATAGTACAAGTACTGATGATGCTGCTGCTGCAACTTTTGTGCTGAAATTGAATCTTTGTGGCTCGTGGCAAAAGTTCTGGGTCAGAGACGTGTGCAGTCTTGAGTCTGGCACGTGTGTGTGTGTGTGTGTCTGTAATGACTGTCGGCCTGTTGGGGCAGGCTGAAGCATGGCATTGAGCCTCCATAACACAGCTGTCCTTCTCCTGCAGCTTCAGATGTGGCTGTGGTGCTTTAATGAAGTCCTGCGAGCTGCACCTCCTGCAGCAAAAACAAAAAGAGCACACATAAAATTTGCAAGAACGTTTATGGACTCATGAGGTTTCAGTTTTAGCTAGAAATCAAATTAGCAGTTAATCTTTAAATGGTTCACCTGTGAGCTTATCGTCCCTCCTACTGTGGCCTCGTTCTGTATCAGTTCAGGCTCCACTTACATGTTGGAGCTCAATTTTTTTTTACAAAAGCAAATCTTGTAGAATTAGTATTAGATAGTATTTACATGTTTTGTAAGGTGGATGCATTAGTCATCCCTTTGTAAAGTGGTTAAAGCACAACAGGAAACGTTAGAGGCACAAAATATAAAAACTGAAGGCAGTAGACACGATCGCGTCAGTTATTTTTGTCCTGCCATCCGTCACAGAAAACACTTTCACCCTCGGGAGAAATTCCCCCCTCAAGTACCCGGCGTTCGCTTCAAAAACACCCCTGAACTGCCAGGACACAGACGATGGATGAGCTGAGAGAGGGGCGCTGAAGATTGATGGGACCCTTCTCGCGTTCTCCTCTTTTTCCTGTCGGTCAGGTGAATCCCTGAGCCAATCAGACGTTTGATCAGTAAGACCTCCGAGCAGAAATCATCACTTTCATATGAAGCACAATTCATTTAAAAACGGGCTAAAAGCTCATGTTTTTCTTTCAAACCTGATTTCATAATTTAACAATAAACCTTTTCTGGACTTTCTCTCTGTGGTCCTCACTTCCTGTGACTCGTACGCCTTAAAGCAGGGGTGTCAAACGTACGGCCCGCGGGCCGGATTAGGCCCGCAAACAGGTTTAATCCGGCCCACGAAATGATTTTGTAAAGTAGAAAAAAAAAATTTTTCAATATAAGAAACTGCAGTTCCAATCGTGTCCATTGGAGGGCGTAATAGTAATTGTGAGCTCTTATGAACTACTTTGTTTTGATCGCGATATTTATTACGACCTCTACTTTTAATATTATGTGGATTATAAAAGATTTCATTGTTTTTTACATTTGTGCCTGAGAAATGACACCCTGATGTGAGTCACTGAGGCATTGTGTGTTTTATTAATAGTTATGATGTCCTTGTACTATTTTAAACACACTGTCCTCAGGCTCCAGCTTCATGTTTTATGTTGATCGTATTAAAACAAACAAAATAAACTGTTTTGGTTTTTAAGATATATACACCATGATTTTACCGGTCTGGCCCACGTGGGAATAGATTTTCCTCCATGTGGACCTGATCTAAAATGAGTTTGACACCCCTGCCTTAAAGGAACACCTCACAGTTTTACTCAGGATCGATAACGAGCGACCTCCCAAACTGACTGACAGCAGAGACTTTCATTATTCTACGTTTCATTGTCAATATTTCATTCAATTTCCAACAACAGTAAGTTAAAGGTCACGGTGGGCACTTCTCCACCAGCTGGACCCTGGGATGGATCCAAACTCGGACCCTTCCACCTGAATGTCGCAGCAGAGACTCGTCAGAGCAGGAAACATACGGGTTTAAGTGTCATAAACAGCTGAATGAGGGCTCAACACCAGCAGTACATGTAGGCACATGTCACTAATGGCCGCATCATTATGTCGATCCTGCCTGTTTTCATGCTGGCAATCCAGATAAGAAGTGTTGATGCTGAAGCACATTATTCAGTCAAAGAATCCAGAGAAGATGTGCTGCTGTCAACGCCGTCATTTTGAGGTTATAATAATGATGTAAGTGTTTTCTGGCTCAGCCGCTAACTGTAGCTATAGCAGTAGCATTTGGTGTATTTGTTGCAGCTGTCAGGTGTGTATTAACCCACATTTTGTGTTGTGCAGGTGAAGTTTAACTAAGCTGTGAAGGATGTTAACCTTCTGTTTAAGATCTAAATTTAGAGGTACCCAGGATGACACAGTAACGCATTACTGAGCGACATGTGTTGTGAGCGCGGTGGTAAATACCTGTCCCACACCGGCCATCTGCAGACCTGGATAATCCCCGCTAGTAGATTAGAGTTAGAGAGAGGAGTGGAAAGAAAGCAGCACTGTGTCAACACCTCTGAAGAAAAATGACATTTACTGTGGGACTGTGATCGTTTCTGGACTCACGTCGGCCGAGGGAGACGCTTTGGTTTGGAGGTCTGAGGTTTTTATTGTGAGGGAATGAGGAGAAGTTGGACGGAGCTGCTAAAGGTTTTCACTGCGTTCATTCCAGGGTCACGCCAAGGTTTCTTTTTTTACTGTGAAATGTTGGGACTGTGAAATGGACACTTGCAGACGTGGACATGAGGAGATCCGTCACTTATAAATGACTGAGCACATTTTGGACTTTGTTTTAGGCTGATGCTTTAAAAATCATTTTTCTTTATGACAATACAAATTTGCATAGTTGTTCTGAACCAGAAGGTGCTATTTGTGAAGATCTAACATGCTAAGACTTTTATTGTGAAATGCTCAAGGCTTCTTTTGTGGAAAAACTGGAAAATACGTGCGTCCGATGACGTTCACTTTACTCTTCGACTAAAAAAGACAAAAGGCAGAATCAAACTCGTTTACAGTGAAAGGCTAACAACATTTGGAGGAGTTTTTAAGGACATTTTCTGGAATTATTAATGCTCTTTGGACTTTTATTGTGACGGACCTAGATAATACAAATCTCTTTATGTGTTTGAATAACAAGGGGTTGAAAACTGCTGCAGGCTATTACTGTGAAAGGATGATGATACTACTGTAGTTTAGTTGTGGTGAATCACCTGTAATCTGTCCGCCCATCAAACTCCCAATCGCTGCTCGAGAAACAATGATTTCATATGTGGAATGTCTTGGTGGGGAGGGGGCGGGGCCTGGTGTGACGTCGCAGTGTTGGAATTCTGGTCCTGATGAAGAGCGAGATGAGCTTCTTCCTCGTAAGCTGATTGCTTTGCAACCAAAAACAGAGGGCAGCCTGCGCCGGCGCCTGCTCCGAGCTAAAATCTACCAACACCATGACGCCATCTATGGGTTAAATGCAGGTGGCGTGGGACAGCCCGCATCAGCCTCCAGTGAAAAAAAGCCCCTCCCAACTCACCTGCAGTATCAAGGAAACAGCCCCTGGTTCCGCCCCCAGCAACTCCCACCACGCTCCCATGTCAACCCTTCTTTCACCCCAGAGGTTCGTGGGAAACTGTTCCTTACTCCAGAAGCCTGCAGTAAACCCCATCCACAGTCTCCACCGCTTCAGCTGCAGCGCCCTAACTGCCCAGTGCTCACCCAGCGACGCAGAACCAGTTCCTGCCCCCCAACCCCACAACCCCGTCTCGGTTACACCATGCCTGTCCCCTTTCATCTTAAAACTACACCCCCATTTAAGGAGCCAGAACCGCCGCCACAATATCGCTACAGGCCCAGCAGGAAGTACAAGACAACCTTCTTCTGCTTTAGACGTCGCAAAGAGAGAATGTCCGGGAAGGAAGCAACCCAAACTACACCCCTTCTACACAGAGGTACTACCAAGTAATTTGGGTAATCAGAATACTGCGACTAGAACTTGGTATTCCACTGCTAGAAAGATACTAAAACAGTCCAAGCTGGGAAACCTGAAATGGTTCTTTTGGTTTTGAGTTGTGGTCCTCAACGATTTCAAATGATAGTCAGTCTAAGAGACACATGTATTTGGGTTTGAGACCGAACCAACTAGGTCTGGGTTAACCCAGTTTGGTCCAAGGTAGCCTAGCTTAGTTCAGTTTTCGCCCCCAAAGATTCCAGTCAGCCTGAATTGACTGTTAGAGGTTTGGAGGTCTTCTTTCACCCCACCCGGTGGCAGCAGATGGCCCCGCCCCTCCCTGAGCCTGGTTCTGCCGGAGGTTTCTTCCTGTTAAAAGGGAGTTTTTCCTTCCCACTGTCGCCAAAGTGCTTGCTCATAGGGGGTCATATGATTGTTGGGTTTTTCACTGTATGTATTATTGTAGGGTCTACCGTACAATGTAAAGCGCCTTGACGCGACTGTTGTTGTGATTTGGCGCTATATAAATAACATTGAATTGAAAGTTAGAGGTCCAAAATACTCTCAGACACGGTGGCAAATTGGAACAGTTTTTGATATCATGAATGGTGCCATTTCTTTTCCTGTATTATCTATTTGAAGTCACATAGTCAAAGGTATTACGTTTTGCTTCTGTTCAGCCCAGAATAGTGCTAAATTATGGGTCTTGAATGGTTACTACCACTTTAGTTCTGTAGTGTGGTTCCTAATGATCTGAGTGTTCCTGATGTTGCTCTTTGACCTCCTGAATGTTCTCACCTACTCTTGTTTGACCATTTGCGCTCTGAGAATTATCCTTGTCTGGCTCTCTATGATCTTAAATCTGGCACAAATTTCCAATTTTATTTGGTACTAAATCTAGTAGAACTTGACTTTTGTTTGATCTCACCTGGAACGACGGAATCCCTACACATGTGAAAATGTCCTATAAGTTGTGTTTGGCCCTGAATGCTACTAGCTAGCCTTGCTTAGCTCGCTTTGGTCTCCAAGGATTCCAGCTTGAGGTCCTGAATAATCCCATTTATTATGGTTTGGCTTTATTTGGCCCTGGATAGCTTGGTTTGGTCCCAGCTATGCAGATTTCGCTAAGCTTTGTAACAAATAATAGTAACTCACCTAATTTGGCTTTACAAAGCCCTGGATGTTCTCAGGTGTCACGTTAGGAATGTTTTTTTAGCCACTAGTCTGGTCCCAAATGATCTAAGTTTGCCTGATGAAGCTCTTTGAGGTCCTGAGTGTCTTCAGCTATTCTTGTTTATCCATTTCCATAAACTACAGTGAAAGATGGCTTTACCTGCCGCTCTTTGGTTCTAAATCTGGCACAAATGTTAACGTGTTTCTTCTGCGATCCACTGCATGTGAAAAGATCTCAAACTATCTCATTCTGTTTGCTCCTGGATGACTTGGGGAGACATTTCTCATGGCAGAAATTCATAATTAGTGGTGTCAGTAAAATAAAAATGTGACACAATAAAACCTTCCAGATTAGTTCGCCACACTTTGGTTCAGCCTCAAAGATTCTTCATGTTTAAATGAGAATATTAGAGCAGCAACTCAGTGCCTGCACGTCTCCTGTGGCTCAGTAAACACACTCTCGTACACGCTGTGTGACTGTCTGATCAATAATGCATCACAGCACCAGTCAGCTATTATTCTCTGATAACACGCAGAAGAAAATCACACCAGCTCTCCATATTCGTGGTTAATTATCTCCCCTGTGTGCATAATCTTCTCCATGTGTGCGTGCGTGTGCAGGGATTAGCTGCCGCCCCGTGCGTTGGCCTAAAAGCTAATTCCACGAATAACAGATGATGAACAGGCTTTTAGCTGCAACAGCTGCTACCTGTTAGCTTCCTAGCGTTTACCTTCAGTATCCCGCCCTCATGTTGCCTCTGTGGAAACTTTGCACAGCATTTAAACGGAGCGTCGATCGGTCAGTCTTTCCCATTGACAGCTGAAGACACCCATCCCTCCTCTTTCCTGACTGGACAGCTGATAGAGTTCAGAGTTTAACACATTCAGACTATATATAAGACTATGACGTAATCATAGTGTGCCCTACTTACTGTCTAATTAATGAAACTAATTAAAACAGTGAGAAGGTGAAGACAGACAGACAGACAGACAGACAGACAGGCTGTCAGCCATGAAGACGGTAATTAGCTGCTCCACTGGCCCACATAGTTGGCACAGTTACAGACTGGAACTGTCCCAGTTGGTGATGATGAAGGTGACTGTCAACTCCATCAGCCATTACCGCTGTTGCCACAAGTATTTATGGTTGCACACGTAGTAATGCAGCGCCAGAGAATAGGTGCAATATGGATGGATTAAAGTGGAGGTTCCAGCCCAGTGTGAGGTCAAGCAGCCATGGTTCAAAGCCTTTCAGAACATATGGAGTTCAGAAAGTAATAGTTTAGTACAAAGAAATCTTCTTACTGTAGAGTTCTGCTGTTTCTGCTGTCTGAATATGTGCAGACTCTAAAAAAAACCCAACATAATCTACTAAATTTGACAAAATGAAAAATGTTGTCATGAAAGCCATGAAACTGACTTCAGCCAATGTCCAGGAGTGACAAACAAAGGTGTTCTTGTTGAAATATGCAGCGCTTTACCTGATAAAGACACCATTTTCATGGCAATATACATGGCCCCAAACCCATGGATGTACAAGTTATCCCTACCATGTCCTACCACTAAGACAACTTGTCATTTTCAACAGTATGTTACAAATTTTAAAAAGCAGCAAGTCTCCATGAATGATGTTCTGGTTCTCAGTCAGAAAAGGCTGGTGGAGCCATTCATGGCTGGGAGTGGTTCATGGTCTGGTTCATGAGCGGGGCCATGAAGGAGTGATAGCCTGACAGATGGGTCGGTGCAGCACTGATGCAGATGTTCTTACAGACTGTTGTGGTGACGAGAGAGCTGAGTGTGAAAGCGAAGCTCTCACAGAGTTACTACATCTACCTTCCCACCCGCACCTGTGGCCATGAACTGTGTTAGTGATCAAAGGAACAGATAAAGCAGCCAAATGAGTTTCATTCTAAGGCTGTCTGGGCTTTCTGTTAGGAATGGGACGAGGAGCTTCCAGAAGACCTGGAGGGCAGGCTGGGGAGAGGGAGATCTGGGCTGTTCTCCTTAGACTGCCCCACATCCAGAGAAGCAGCAGAGGATGGATGGATGATGGACGGATGGACGGATGGATGGATGATGGATGGATGGATATGATGGATGGATGGATGGATGGATGGATGAAGGATGGATGGATGATGATGGATGGATGGATGGATGGATGGATGGATGGATGGATGGATGGATGGATGGATGGATGGATTGGATGGATGGATGATGGATGGATGGATGGATGGATGGATGGATGGATGGATGGATGGATGGATGGATGATGGATGGATGGATGGATGGATGGATGGATGGATGGATGGATGGATGGATGGATGGATGGATGAAGGATGGATGGATGGATGATGGATGGATGGATGTATGGATGGATGTATGGATGGATGAGGGATGGAGGGATGGATGGATGAATGAATGAATGATGGATGAATGATGGATGGATGGATGGATGAATGATGGATGGATGGATGGATGGATGGATGATGCATGGATGGATGGATGGATGGATGGATGGATGGATGACTGGATGAATGAATGAATGATTGATGGATGGATGGATGGATGGATGGATGAATGACTGGATGAATGAATGAATGAATGAATGGATGGATGGATGGATGGATGGATGGATGGATGACTGGATGATGGATGGATGGATGGATGCATGGATGGATGGATGGATGGATGAATGAATGGATGGATGCATGGTTGGATGGATGGATGGATGACTGGATGAATGAATGAATGATAGATGGATGGATGGATGGATGGATGAATGACTGGATGAATGAATGAATGATGGATGAATGACTGGATGAATGATGGATGGATGGATGGATGGATGAATGAATGATGGATGGATGGATGAAGGATGGATGGATGAATGGATGGATGAATGAATGATGGATGGATGGATGGATGAATGGATGAATGATGGATGAATGATGGATGGATGATGGATGGATGAAGGATGGATGGATGGATGATGCATGGATGGATGGATGGATGGATGGATGCATGGATGGATGGATGGATGGATGGATGAATGAATGGATGGATGCATGGTTGGATGGATGGATGGATGACTGGATGAATGAATGAATGATAGATGGATGGATGGATGGATGATGGATGGATGGATGAAGGATGGATGGATGAATGGATGGATGGATGGATGGATGGATGAATGATGGATGGATGAAGGATGGATGGATGGATGG
>VURO01049393.1:0-27762 GCA_015108175.1 Pelvicachromis taeniatus | reverse complement strand
AGTTTGCATGTTCTCCCCGTGTTTGCGTGGGTTCTACTCCGGCTTCCTCCCACAGTCCAAAGACATGCACTTAGTGGGGATAGGTTACTTGGAAAATCTAAATTGCCCATAGGTGTGAATGCGGGAGTGACTGTGAGTGCGAATGGTTGTTGATGTGTGTTAGCCCTGCGACAGACTGGCGACCTGTCCAGGGTGTACCCCGCCTCTCGCCCTAAGACAGCTGGGATACGCCAGCGCCCCCCGCGACCCTGAAAAGGATAAGCGGCTGAGAATGGATGTGGAGAAAATTTTATTTTATTATATTTTTTATTTCATTTTTTTCTTTGGGGGGGGGGGGTAATTTTTTTTTTTTTTTTATTTTTTTTTTTTTTTTTTTTTGGGGGTTTTTTTTTTGTGTGTGTGTTTTTTTTTTTATTTTTTACTGTTGCTAGAGAAAGATACTTCCTCAGCCAATAGTGAGTGAGTATTTGCTACTGAAGATGCACAACCTATACATGTGAAATAACAGGCAGAAGGCGGAGTCTATTTTTGCTTAAACAGCTCCTTATTTTCATACAGAAAACACAAAGGAAGATTGTTTCACGTGTGCATATGTGAAATCTGAGACGTCTGCTGAAACCAAACTCCACAGATTTGTACTGAGCACTATATTTTGTAATCAGATCTATTTTGGTGACAGGAACAGAGTGTACAGATATGTGCATGTATTTTATGCTCACTGTGTCCCACATGTTTAACAGTTAGAGGCTACAGAACCATGTTTTAGTATGACTGTCTTTTACAGGAATTTTGGATTTACTGCAAAATATAAATTTGTAAATAAAGAATGTCATTTTATACAACTGTCAGTGTCTGTGCTTTTGTCACTGTCTCTTAAACACTGAGTGTTAGGTAATTACTTCCTTTGTCTGATTGGAGCTGGCATGGCCCTGGCTTATTGACAACTAATGAAAGTAGTTACAGCTGCTCAAAGTCCCACAAAGCTGGCCGGCATGATTGATGCGGTGGGTAGAGCCATGAGTACTCCGGCTGTGTTTATTGAATTCAATATGGATAAAATCATGGAGAAGCTCGCGACTACAGCGGGAATCGATAGATCTCGGGACCAGTGATGGACATTAGATTAACTGTGGAATTGGAGTGCAGTTTTTCTATCCTTAACCCAACCCAAACAACCACTATCTTCATGCTTCATAGAGCCCCCAGTCTCTGTTGGTCAATAGTGCTCATTGATGACCCCCAATGATTTTTAATTACAGGTGTATTTTGCCAGAAATGCCAGAATCTCAGGTTAAAGCTCATAAAACTATTTCAACAACCACCAAATAGCTAAAACAGCAAATGAGAGCAGGTAAACCGATTCCCCACAAAGAGGTAAACACAAAGCGTGGATCGTTCACCATCCACGCTTTGTGGATAGCACATACACAGAAACGCCGTCGGGGCTGAAAGCCGACATCTCACAGATTCTAAAGCAGCAGGTTTTGTCACTCTGACCAAAATTTACTGAACCAGCAGCAAAAGAAGACCCAGACTACGCTTCATGTTTGATAAACATTGTCATTAATTTGCTCTGACTTTAGCTGTTTAGCTATCTTCTTCCGCTTTATCTGAAAAACAGCCCTATTTGAGAGTTATACCAGGGAGTTAAGTGCTTGTGATTCGAGGCTGTCTTTTTCACAGGATCTACAGCATCCAGAGTCATTAAACTGTGCTTGAAGCTGTGAGCCACCTGTCACTATGCTGTTAACTCTCAGAAACTTGTCCTCTGATTCAGTTGTGGCTTTGGGTCTGCCAGACCTCTTCCTGTCAGAGTTTCTGAGTGCCTTTAATGGTGAAGTAAACTGTACTCACTCACACCTTGACTTTCTTTGCAATTTCCAGGAAAGACCTACATTTATAAGTGTCTGGTCTGTTTACCATTGTTAATTGCCTTTCTCTCGCATTTTTTTTTTTTGACTTAACACTACTTTCTGCAGTACAGTATTGTACCTCATGAGCATAAGTTGAACAGTATTGTTCAACTTATGCTCATGAGGGTATGGTACCACAGTGTGTTCCAGCACTGCTTTTATACAGACAAAGGGGGTTGTTAGTAATCCAGAAAAGTTTGAATGCCTATAGGAATTAGTAGCTTTCAAGGCCCGATAAACCTCCATTGTTGCAGAACAGCTTTAAATTTGTTAACCCATGTTGTGTTGCCTGAAAAAGGCCTTTATCTATCATTTTAAAATGTACATTATTTTTCATTTTTGGGTAACCTTACATCTGGCAATTCGCCACTTACTTTTGTACCATTTTCATTGGACTTGAACGACTTGAATTTCAATAAATAACTGGAAAACTTGGGGTGTTCTAAAACATTTGACCAGTAGTGGAAATGAGATGAGTTCATTATGTCCAGGTGTGCTTAAAGCAGAGGCAGAATACTTGTACACTTGGGTACAAGTATTGTACAGTTGTGGTTGGTCGTTGCCATCTGCCACTGGAAGAGAGTCAGCGATAAACACATAGAGACTAAGAAGAGGTGAGTGAAGAAGAAATACTTTGAGTATCATGGGGATCCCCCTGGTAGCCTAGGCTTATGCAGTGTATTAAAGAGAGGGTTTAGTGTCACCTGATCCAGCCCTAATGTTCCCATTAGGAACATTAGGTGGCTCATTGAGGGAGCAAGCAAAGTTGAGGCCAGAGAAAAGGCGAGGTGAGGATGTCCAAGCTAAAGCGGTGGCCAGAGACCCACTCTGTATTGCTGAATGTGGCAGATCAGTATTGACGGCACCTGCTTGCACTCCGAAAAGCCTACAGTTGGGCATCAGTGGCTCATAGGCACGCCATAACAGCCTGGAGGGACTGTGCCTCATTGGCTTTGCTGGTAAACAGGTGAGGAGAACCTGAAACTGATTTTTACTTCCTCTGAAAGGGAATACCTTGACCTCCAGTAACACTGAGAAAGTTTTAGATGTTTTTATGTGGATATTAAACAAATATGTAGGACTGCATTCTTCCATTTTTGTAAAATCATTTGTTATTTTTAATCTCTGACTCTCTTCCACGTGTCTTTTGTCCTGTCTTCCTTCTCTCACCCAATCCGGTCACAGTGGCCGCCCCTCCCTGAGCCTGGTTCTGCTGGAGGTTTCTTCCTGTAAAAAGGGAGGTTTTCCTTCTCACTGTCACCGAAGTGCTTGCTCATAGCGGGTCATATGATTGTTGGGGTTTTCTCTGTATGTATTATTGTAGGGTCTACCTTACAATATTGAGGCGACTCTTGTTGTGATTTGGCGCTGTATAAATAAAATTGAATTATAATTGAATTGCACGATGCCAAAAGTGCCACATTATAATTAAGATTAAATAAATGAGAATTATTTACTTCTACAACCTCACATGTGCATTAAAATACAAAAATAAAAGCATTGGTGTTTTACCCACAAGCCATCAGGCTTTTGAACTGCTGACATTCCATACACACTCACTACAATTACAGGGCTCTGCATACTGTCACTTCAACTTGTAAATACCATCTTGTCTAAACTAAATTCTCTAATCTCTAATATTTAATAATTTAATACTTCCCCCCCCCCCTCTCCTTTTAGTATTGTTATTATTAATTCCACTGCTAATTTCTGTTATTCTGTTATTTCTTCTTATAACTACTCTCTATATGCACGTGTAAAGCTGAGGAGCACGAGCCAAAGAATTTCATTATGGGTAAATGTGGCTACACTGTTTATCTGTACATGACAATAAACTTGAAACTGAAACTGGCATTGCTTTATGCTTTACATTGTAAAGTCTGGACCTTACGATTCCATAGAAGGAAAACTACTGTAATAATTTCTTATGAGCAAGCCCTTAGTAAAAGTAGGAAAAGTGCTCTCTTTGCACTGAAGGAAATTTTCAGAAGAACTGAAAAGGAAAGTGAAGTGCCAAAAGACAGTCATAAGCACTAAACATGTTGGAAGGCAAAAGACATGGTCAAAGTGGCATACATGTTCATCTGTTGTCAAAATGATGTTGAATGAACGGTTTCAGAAAGCAGAAGATGTTCAAGGATATAGAAGAGAAGAATATTTGTTCAAACCATCATTCAATCTTCAGTGATTCATTTATCTATGTATGTGAATGTGTGTTTGGATGTACGAGTGCATACATATCTGTCTGCTTGTCCAAATGGCAGAGTACCAACTATGTCCACGGATGGAGCTTATGAAAACCATATGACATACTCTGAAAAAAAAATCAGTTTGCTATTCCTCCCCCAACTCTGACATGCACATTTGCAGAGTCCCCTCTCACCCCACCTCTTTCAAAAACATTAATCTTCCTTTAGCTCCCTCCTTCTTTCCCCTCGTCCTCCTTGTTGCTATAACTCCCTCCTTCTTACTCCTATTTCCCTTTCTCTCCTCCCTTTCTGCTTCCTAAAATCTTGAGTCTACAAACACTCCAGAGCCGATCTGTTTCAGCAGTATAGAGTGAAGACCGCAGAGAAAAAGAAGTTAAAATTCAGGGAGGAAAGTTCAGACATGCAACAAAACCAGACCAAGACTAAAACATCACATTAAGAAGAATCTTTAAAAGGCAGATGAGAAAAGTGTAAAGAAAATCAGGGTGAGAGGAAATATAAATCCAGTTTAAAAAAAAAAGAATGGGCTCCCTGGTGAGCAGTACCTCTGCTCTTCTCCTAACCTCCCTGCTGGCTTTGCTTTTTGGATTTTCTTCAGTCTCAGCCCAGAACCTGAGACAAAGAGATGCTCTATGTAATACAGATGGCTGCTATGTGGTCTATTTTCAACGCAAAACTTTTTTGGGATCATGGAGGGCCTGCAAAGAAAAAGGTGGCGACTTGGCCACCATCAAGCGGAAGGTGGACGAAACCACTATTGCCACTCTCTTTTCTACTGTGGATCTGCGGCACTCACGCACCACTGTCCAAGTATGGATTGGCCTTCAGCGCCAGCCTCGCCAGTGCAGTACCTCACGCCCACTGCGCGGTTTCTCTTGGACCACTGGTGACCAGGACACAGAGTATACTAACTGGCAGAACACGGACTCCCCTGACTTGTGTGTGGTGCCTCGCTGTGTAGTTATGGGCTACAGCGCTGACGACTTGGATAATAATTTTAAATGGATAGACAGAGCTTGTGCAGTCGCTGCAGATGGGTATCTTTGCCATTATGCCTACACAGGCATGTGCCCTGCCCTGTGGAGTGAGGGAGAAGGCAATGTTAACTACACCACACCATTTAACCTTCTAAGTACACTGCTAACTCATGCACCCATTGGATCTGTTGCTGCCGTACTCTGTCCTACAGGCACCAAAGAAGAAAATACAGTTTTATGTATGATGAGAGAAAATGGCTCAGTAGGGTGGTCCAAAGAAACTCCTCTTTGTTCTCATTTCTCTGTATCACGCAACCTATGTGAGCAGGATAATGGTGGATGTGAGCATTTCTGCATGCCAGCTCGTGGTCATTTATACTGTAAATGTGCTGATGGGTATCAACTTGATGAGGATGGGCAGAGCTGCAAGCTGTCTGATGTTTGTCAAGATGTCTCCTGTCAATTTGAATGCCTACCATTGTCAGATGGCTATCGTTGCGCCTGTCCTGATGGATACATGCTTGCGCTAGATGAACACACTTGCCTCGATGTCGACGAGTGTCTCGGACATCCTTGTGAGC
Organism: Pelvicachromis taeniatus; assembly: GCA_015108175.1. Classification (NCBI taxonomy): domain Eukaryota; kingdom Metazoa; phylum Chordata; class Actinopteri; order Cichliformes; family Cichlidae; genus Pelvicachromis; species Pelvicachromis taeniatus. Next base: position 22,081 of record VURO01049393.1, on the reverse strand, counting down.
ACATCTGTGTGAACTCCCTGGGGAGATTTGAATGTCAGTGTCAGGAGGGTTATGATCCTGATGATGAGGGTGGATGTGAGGATATTGATGAGTGTATAAATGACCCATGTGAACATGCTTGTGAGAACACTCTGGGCTCTCATATCTGCCACTGCCATATAGGCTTTTCTTTAGTACCTGAGGATCCCAGCCGATGCCAGGATACCGATGAGTGCGAGATGCCCGGAACATGCGAGCAGATGTGTGTGAATTTTGAAGGTGGTTTTCAGTGCTATTGTACTGAAGGCTTTGAACTCATGTCTGATGAATTTTCATGTGAGAAGATAGAGGAAGGTGACAACCAATATGCTGTCACACGCCAGGCTGGACCTCTGTGGGACTATGACTGGGACCCAGAGCAGCGCCACACTGACTGGCCTACACAGCAGGAATCTCTGGTTTTGATCTCTGATGTAATTTGGGCCACCAGTGCCCCGCTGGAGAAACGGTTCTCTGATTCAGTGCTGCAACCCCTGACACATAAAACTGATAAAGATGAAGAAGAAGCTATAGACAGAGCTGATTGGTCAAAGGGTGGTCAGAGATCTCAGTCTGAAATCAAGGTTTTGTCAGCGACTACCTACACTCCTGTTCGTCTCTTTAGCTCTAGCGCTACCCCAGACTCGTACAAGAAAGATGACGGTGAGGCTACTACAGCTCTTCCCTTATACCCCATCTCAACAATCTCAGAAGGAGCTTGGAGCTGGTGGGTGGATCTGGTTACTTCAAGCAAGATTCCACAGGGTTCTGTCACAGACATGCCTAAAGAGTCGAGTTACAACAAAGAGCCAGAAGAAGAAAAACAGAGGAATCTCCTCAGGGAAAACTTTCAGTTCACAGAGGCGGAGTTAAGCAAGGAGGAAATGGACTTTGTGGAATTTACCCCCAGTCAAAACCTGGCTGTTCCCACCAGCCTGGCTTCCTCCCAGCTGCCCCTAACTGAGGGTGATGACAGCTTGGATTCTGTCCAGAAAAAGGGGAGCACCTGGCTCATGGTGGGACTCTTGATACCCATCTGCATCTTCACTGTGGTAATGGTGGCACTCTGTTTTGTCTACTGCAACCGCTATAGAGCTATGGCACACAATAAGAATACGGCTGACTGCTACCACTGGATCTCAGGGTCTCATGATAAACAAGGCGCTCCTAACCCCTCAGCGGGGGTGCAGAGCTGTGTTTAAAACAGTGAAGACATTTACATAAACTCTGATTCAGAGGTAAAGAATGGCGAATAATGGAGCTGATGGACAAATGCTTTGGCCCTCTGACTGTGGACTACTAATGTGTTCACATGTAAATGTAACTTTTGAATCTAAACTTATAATGACAGGTGGGAAAGTACAGAAAGAAATAAGTACAGAAAAACAACACACACACACACACACACAGTCCTGATTATTGACATCATTTATTCACTTCAGCATGTCACAGATAAAGTAATTCCTGCTTGTAGTGATAACAGAGGTGTTTTTATGGTAATGGGTTTGACTCGGTTGCATATCACTGCTGTTAACTATTACTGTTAACTGTGTTAAAAGGAATTACACATTCCTTTTAACACAGTTAACAGTAATAGTGTGGTTACCTCAATCAGCAATGAATGAAAGGAAAGTGTACACAACTGTCCTGAAGGAAAGACATTTACAGAAAAATGCTGAACATATAATATCACTGTGTTGTGAAACTGTGATAGAACAAACCCTCTTTGTAAATGTGTATTTTTCATGTTTGTTTCTTGTCACCATGTTAAAAATGTAATGCTTTTAATTATTCAGTGAAATGATGTCATACTCCATGAACCTGGTGATCGTCACACACAGACTGGTTGTTTTGTGACACTGAACTGGTTTGTGAATCAGTCACCTTTTTGTAAATCTCATTCCTTGACGCACTAAAGAAATCCTTTACTGACCTTGGATGAGATCCAGCTGTGTACCGACTGCTTTCAGTGCAGCAGCTGATGGAGCTTCACATTTTTACATTCCCAAATGACAATGAGATTTCACGCGATTTGCATCCTTCATGCCACACTGTCTACTAACACAGGAGGAAAGAAAACTGAGTTCTAGGAATACTAATAAAGATAATCATAGTAATGAAATGAAATTTCATGATTTTTATAGATACATTTTATTTGATGTTTTCTGATGTTCACTTGTCAGACTCAAAATCTGAATCAACTTTATTGACCAAGGAATTGGGCTCTTACTTACTATATATACACAGTATATACACATGTGAATTAACTATGAATATATATTGATAGCTAAGAGTGAGAGAGAAATAGAACAAAAATCATATGTACAGTATGCAGCAGCTATGGTGTTTTTAAATACAGTGTGAGCGACAGCTTGTGTACAGTGCTCTGTAGTGCCGACCAGGAGGGAGGAGCTGGAGCAGGTTGTGTTAAGAAGTTGGAATGAAGTCTACTGATCAAAACCAGGTTCTGTGTTTGCTCGGCTCTCAGAGGGGGTCTCACGCTCTCTGACTCTCGGTCCAATGATCAAAATCGTCTTTTCTGTAGGTCTCAGTAGACACACACAATCTACTCTCTTCTTCCAACACTGAGTCGTAGTTTGGTAGGTTTGTCCATTTTTTTAGTATATCAAAAATAACAGTGGGATCTGGGAACATGGTGCAGTCACTAGAAAGACGATCAGAGAGCGATGCAACCCTCAGGTTAGCAGCTTCCCTTCTGTAAACACAAAGCGGACGGTTACAGCTGTTTTTCACAGTGTAGTACTGAGAGGTCAAATGCAGTGCAACTTAAGAAAACACCAGCAAATAGAAAAATGCTGTGCAAGCACACAAAACACAACAGAAGTTGGACAGACGAAAACAGTGAAAAGCACAAAGAGTCCAGAAACAAGGAAAGGGTGGGGTCAGAGGGGGGTGCACCACCAGGAAGACATGATGTCTGAGTAAAATATAAAATAAAACCATCTGTGGTAATTCATGGTAATGAATGATAATCAATGGTAATTAAATACTTGTTTAATTTATGCAGTATGATTGTATCAAGTGATGAAGTAAAGGAATTTCAAACATCCCACAAACATCTTCCTGAATTATCAGTTTAATACGATGGACACTTTTTTAATGTGTTTTTGTAAAGACCCGGTGAAATATGCTGAAGTTTCATCATTTAAAAAAATATGAATAAGATTAGTAAAAAATTAGTAAATATGTAAGTTAAGCTATCCTGTGACTCCAACTGCTTTCTTGAACCCCTCTGAACTAAGACGTTATAGCATCCTGCAATGCTGCTGATGGGACGGCCCATCCACAGCCCCCCAACAGACCTGAAACCAGACACCTCAATGACAACTGTGGCCAAAAGTCTCAGAGAACCAGAGGCAGCGTGTAGCCGACCCGCTCAGAGGCCGAGAACAGGTCCCCGGGGCACTAAGTACTGTGGGCACTGGATACTGCCCAGTGCCCACAGGGCCCCCAGACCCAGACCCAGCCATGCACACAGACAGACTTAACTGCAGACACACACCCAGGCTATTCACTAACTCACACATACCCACCACTAAGGCCCAAATGCACACACACTGTTCCTACTGTCTTCAAAGTGCTGGCACGCAGACACCCTCACCTGAACCAGCAGCAAATCCATGCTGATGTCAAAAGAATGAGTGTGACGCTGTGAATACTATAGTGCTATTAAAACTGGGGCGGACAGACACCCGACCACTGGGCAGCCACTGCAGCCTACATGGTACACATCACCCCAGAACATCACGGCACATGTGTGTGTTTATGGGAGTTGGGGGAGGGGCACGTCTTCGCTCCCTTGGGACATGGGGCACTTAGCATGAGGCAGTCAGACCTATGTATGATGTATTACCATAGATAATCCGCATACATTACCTAAAACACATAGTGTAGGTGAGGCTGGGATACTACATTGTTGGATTTATGCTCTTGATGCTTTGCTTGAAGTCAAACAGAAATAATGTAAATGGTATTATTTTGAAAATACTATGTTATTTTTCTGTTTCTTTTTAGTCAGTGTATAATTCTGTTTTTTTTTTTTATTACAAAGACTCATTCATATGTTTGTAATGGAGTCACATTTAAATGGAATAGTCTCCTGTTAATGTGCTGATCATCTTGCAGCTCTTGCTCTAGATTGCTTCTGAGAAAGCTTTTAACCAACCAAACAGGAGTTAATAATGGCTCACTACCTGGTTCAAGTCTCATTTCCCTGTTAGTGCAAAACATCAAAACAGTCAGCACATGTAGCGTAGACCGTCCACGGAGAAATGCAGTGGGAAAAAATTCCCACATCTGGAAACGTGATCTGTTGCTTTTGCATGGAATCGTCGTCCATGAAGACTTGATATTATCTGCAGGTCAATGCGGTGGCTACGATTAAGGATCTCTTTCCTGTGCAGAAAGCTTTGTTCACGGTATGTTGAACATTTTAGAAACCACGGGGTGTCTGAAAAAAAACGGACATTGAAATGCGTGAGACTGAAGATATAAATGATCACTATCCTGACTAAAAATGTTTCATGAAATAACATTAAGAGAACAGAATGCATTAAAAATGCAAACGTCTGTGCTGCTTTATCTCGTGTCACAAATGGGGTATGTTCCAGGAACTTCCAGGAACTATTACAACTATTACAAGGCTCCGTGACTCACCACAGAGATGATTCAACTGTGACTTCCTCCAGGCTCTGATTGATATGTACCGACTCACACAGTGGAACACTTGGAAACAACTCGACAACTCTGGTGAACAGATAGTGAGATAAATGTGCTATAGCTAGGGTCTCAACTGTATTTAATCTAGGACTACAGATTATATGCGACTAGAGTAGTGCATTTTCACATCTTACTTCAGACCTTACCTCTACGATTTCTCTTGTTATTTTTTTTTTTTACCTTTGAAAAAAGTATACTTACTTTTCAGATGTTACCATCTGAAAAGTAAGTACCATCAGAAGACAGAAAGAGTTCTTTATGGAGCTGATGAATGCTGAAAATGAAAGACGAGGGATGGAGGACGGTTAGTAAATCAGGAAGTGCAGGGGGTTACTAAATAGGAAGTGAGAGCAGATATGAAGAGGATGAAGAATAGAAAAGCAGTTGGTCCTGATAAAATACCCGTGGACAGACAGTGCACGTTTGTTGTTTAATATAGTCTTGGAAAATGGAAGGATGTCTGAGGAATACTGAAGTGCACCAGTGCTGATTTTCCAGAACAAGGGTGATATGAAGAGCTAAAGTAACTACAGAGGCATACAGCTGATGGACAATATAATGAAGCTATAGGAAAAAGTAGCTGAAGCTAGGGTGAGAAGAGAGCGCGAAATGTAGCAAAATGTAGCAAGCATTGTTTCTGACAGAGCATGTTTTTGTGGCCAAGCTGTTACAGAGCAGAGATCAGCCACTGACGTCATACTGACAGCCACTAATCTAAACAGACTGGTGCACCTCCAAACCAGTGAGAGCTCTACAGGCGAGGTAAGGGGAGTTAATATTAAGCAGAAGGTAGAAGAGACTTAGTTAACTCTGTTGTCGGCAGGAGTTCTGAAGGTATGTCAGCTCAACTGTGGGAGAAATCTAGATGTTTACCATGCAAAACTCAGAGAGTCATTAATAACAGGTTTAAATTGGTCAGGGTAGGGCCTGCTTTGGAAGCCCACCTCCTGTTCCCAAAACCATTTCCTTTCACATTTTTTTTCTGGGAGGCAATGTTTAACCAAGTCAAGAGCGCTACAACCCACTTAAAACCCACAGGCCCTCATGGGAATCCCCCAAACTGAACTCTTCGCTCTAATCATAATAAAAAAAAATGCATTTAAATCGTTATTCCTAATAAATACCAGTCCTCATGGCCTCACAAAAGGGTGAGGGTAAAAATATGTGTATGTTTGTTTTTAAATACTGCTTTTATACCACTGGGTCAAGACAGCCATCCCCCACGGCTTTCTCACGCTCCAACTGAACTGTCCTAAAAATATAACAGGAAGTAGTGCGTTAGGCATGAAGAGAGGGGTTAGGGAAAGGCAAGTAGAAGATTGGTGAAACAGTGAGTCTAAAGGATTTTATTGCCATATTTGTCAGCATGTGTATCATGTAAGAGCAGTACTTTCTCACCACTGGTGTATTTTTAGCAATCGTTGTATAAATAACAGCAAAAGTAACTCGAAATCAGAATTGCACTAATAAATACTCTAAACCTCGTTCTTGACCAATTTTCATTTGCTTTGAATTTTTCATGACCATGCACACACATCTGTACAAGGACAATAAAGAAGGTCTGAAGTTTTTTAGTAGTGTCTTAGGTCTTTCCCAGACCACACAGCGATGTATTGCCGAAGTATATTCACTGTGTGTAGTGGTACACTCTAAAAAAGGTTTTGTTGCCTCAAAAATTGTCACAAAAATTTCCACTCAACTTTTAAAATATCAAACATTGCATATTATTAAGTAAATCTTTTACTTTTAGGTTTTTCTGACTCAACTGGTTTAACAAGCCAGCATGATTTACTTTGACTTCCAAAAGCATAATTAAGTTTAAGCAACCTCATGTGAATTTAGATTTTCTGGTAATATTAAGTTGACAAATTACATTAGTTGAGTTACTCTAGCTTACTTTTTCACATATATCCTACTCACAATTATCCACACAAATTGATCTAGGTTACTAAAGTACCTTTTTAAAAATCACACGTAGCCATTTTATTTCTTCCAACTGTTTAAATAGTTTATTGCAAAATTTTTTCCAAGTAATACACTTCTGTGTAATACAACATAAAGCAAACATTACATCAGCCCTTTAATTATAAATGAGTGGGAAAAAAACAACAATGCACTTCAGTACAATTCCTTCAGTAACAAAAGAAAATGTAGCATGTTTATTACCTGGACAAGGTGTGTTTAATGAGTCAGAAGCTAAACCTACCAATTCACTCCCTTTTCTCCCTCACCACAATGGTGTCTTCAACTTCTGATTGACTGAACACACCAAGCAATCAACAGTGTGTAGAATATTAATAGCTGCGAAACAAGTAGAGCAGGGCCTGATGACCGACTTTGAGAACCACTATAAGGATTTGTAAAGGTATATTAGATAAAGCAGTCAATAAATATATAAAGTCTTCCAGATCACAATTGTTTTCAATGATGGCCTCAGAAAAAAAACAAGGAAGGAAATAACAAAACGTTTTAATGTTCAACAACGCAACAATCCAAAGGTAAGGTTGTCTCAAAACTTAGAGGCACATCTGAAAACTACAGTCTAATTCACATTTGTTTCACGACAGAAGTTTGTACTTTACCTGTGGGCTGGCTTTAAGCTCAGATTGAGAGCATATATAAGCCCCATCATTAAGGCACAGGCTCGGGGCACATCGAGGTCTTCCAGGACAACGGCTGGGAGAGACACTGCTGCACGTCTGGTGACAACGATCTTTACCACTTCTTCTGGGAACTGTTCTTCACCATCCTGGGAAGTAGGTTAAAAGGAAACATGTCGGTATTTTATGTGCCATTAAAACATTAAAACTATAACACAAAACAATGTGAGCTTTACCTACCAGCTGTTCTCTGAAGAGATCCTCTTCTTTCTCTTACAGATACACCATCAGGCGAAGGATTGCGACCTCTGTGTTTGTTTCCACTGAACTCTGGAGAAAAAAACTAATCTTAAGGATTACAGTTTACTAGGCAAAAAGTAAAAAAATGTTACATTTCTGGGACTTGTGTTGTGCAAGTTATTGATTTTAAAATTGTTATTTTTAAACAAATAAAAGATTTAATCTTTATAACTTGAACTGAATCTGTTACATACAGGCCTGCTTTCAATGCACCCTCCCTTTGCTAGCAGCTGGATAAGGTGAGTGAAAGTAAATGTAACCTAAAATTTTAACTGTTTTTGTTGAGTTGTGTTTTCAACTATAATTGTTATATGTAAGACATGTGATGCAGAACTGGAAAAAGCCACCTGTGGCTATGTGTTTGTGTAACTTTATTGTGCATTTGATGAAGATACTTGTAACATTCAGGTTTTTCTCCTCCTTTCTGTAATATGACCAATACTTCATGTATTCTCAAGTTACCTGTTACATGGAAAGTACCTATTTAAATTTACCCACCTCACTTTGCAATAATGTGACCAAAAGTTACGTTAACGTCTTTTCAGCTCAGTTATGAGGTGCTAAAACACTTACACATCTGAGTTCATTTTTTTCTCTTGAGTCTCCGTTACTCATTGATTTACATATACATCACGATATTCTTGACTGTGACGACACAGAAAACAGAAAAACATATTTTGAGTGATGTTTTCTTTAGCACATTTTTACTCTGTCCACCTCCGATGTGCACTGACTCACTCTTCAGTAACAGACAGCCAACAATGCACCTGAGATAATGAATTGTGTAAGATTATCAGTTACATGCAGTTTCTTTTTTCTTACCTCTTGCAGCATGTTCCTGATGTGCTCAATCTTAGTCTTTTGCAGCAGCTCCTTTTGTAACCTGAATTCTCATATCTAATCCAAACAATCGTCTAATGTTGGTTTAAAATGCAGAAAACATTCCTATATGATACTATAATAGAAAACAAATGAAGAGAAAACACATAAGCATTGCTAAAATTCAGTGTGTGAAAAATGAAAAATAATCTAGACAAATCTATGACCTAAACCTTAAAACACTGAAAATGGTAGAATACCATAAACTTAATAAATGACAATAATAGTTTTGTAACTTGATACAACACATTCAGTGATACATTAATGATTTACAGCAAGGCCGTAACTGAAGGAGACGCCAATGCAGAACATTAAAAAAAGCCTAAGAGACAGAGTCTGTGCCAAATTATGTAATGTTAAATACATACAATAAATATGTTTTGGCACAGAAGAGTGAATAAAAGAATAAAGTCACACAGTGGATGTGTGACCTCATCAGGATGCTGGTCCACTATCTGACCGAGGTGTGTGCTTTGCTGAACCTCTGTGCCTGTGGGGAAGTCAAGGAAAAGAAGTTAGTACATGAAAAAAAGAGAAACAACCTGTTCAGGTGTATCCCGCCTCCCTCCCTATGACAGCTGGGACAGACTCTCAGCTGTATAGACACTTAGATGTTCTGAAATAACATGCAAATCACATCCTGTGATTGTGTTCACACTTGTCCATGTTTTGATCATTTGTTTTCTCTTGGACACGTTCAGGAGCAGGATGTCATCTCTGTATCACAGAGACGGCCACTCTGCCTGTCATGATCCCTGTTCTGTGTAAATAGCTCTCCTCTGGGAGTGGTAGTTCCTCCGTTTCATCGCGTCAGGGCAACCTCTTGTTGCCAGCAATGTCAATCCAACACCCAGTCTCAGTGCTGTGCAGTAGCAAGACCTTGTTGGCAAAAGCAAATGTCAGGTTCCTCATACAGTTAGGATTCTACCCTGGAAGTGCTGTCTCTGTTGCCACATGCTGGCAAAAAAAAAAAAACCCAATACATGTTACATCAGTAAACCGACATCTTTCAGGGTTAGCAAGTTCACATTTCTCATAAATGCAAGCTCCATCCATTTATATTGTATCTTACTTGCACTCATATACATATGTAAATAAAAAATCTATACATTAATTTTTTAACTTTCAAAGTAAAAGCAACAATGTTAATTGAATTTACAACTGCAATTTCCCACAAGAACATGAAGAGGTAAGCCACTCTCTGATGTCGAGTTTGTCATTGAGTGTTTGATGGCCAGAATGAGTCAACCTTGGTGAAGTATACTTGATTAGGTTTGAATCCTGTCATGGTCCCGGGTCTTTGATTTTCCACTTTTTGTTTACTTATTAATCGATCTGTGACTTGTATAATGTTTGTGTTAAGTTTCCTGTGTTTAGCTTCCCGTGTTTAGTCAGTCTTGTCTTCATGTTTGTTAACTCTTTCTTTTGTCAGCCTTTTTTTGACTCAAACCTGGGCCTACTGCTGTCCGGTTGGACAGCAGTAGGCCCGGTTGGACCATATCCCATATGGGATATGATCACCTGCTCACCCACTGAGCTAAACAGGCACCCTTTGTTACCTCTTTTTCCTGTGTTGTGGTCTTGTTAGTGTGTTTTAGTCTTGAGCTCAGTGTGTGTTACTTCTTGTTTTAATTTGAGAGTATCTTTCCCTGTGCAGTATGTACAGTGCGCTTGCCCTTTCTCTTTTGTCTGTGATTACTTTCAGCTGTGTTCCCACCTTTTGCCCACATCATCCTGTGTTTACATCGTCTCCATCTTCCTTCACACTCTCCCTCTTGTTGTGGGAGCCAAATGAAGCTTTCTGAAGCTTGTATTGAAAAAGGGGTTCATTACTCTAAACTTTTCAACCCAGTCTTCTCTGGTCACATCTGGTTGCCAAAAATATGAAGAGAATCTACAACTTTAAATGAACTGCTTCATTAGCTGGAAAGCTGAAAGCTTCTGTTTAATATCATGTGATAGTCCTGTCTGATCACAGGTTACTGTTTCGTTGTGCTTTGAACATGTATTTTTTGTGTTGACAAAATAGTGCCTATTTGATCCATAAATAATTTTGATCAATAAACCTTGATTATTTAAACAAGTCATGGTGTGGTCTCTCTTTTCTTGTGACATTTCTAAATAATATATAATAAAGTACAACACAATCTTATAGGGAAAGTGCTTGTGCTGTGAAGTTCTTCCTCCATATGCTTATGTAATTAACTGGTGGAAAGGCACATTTATATGTATGATATACTATAAATGTTATGTATAGTGTATTTCTTATGTATGTTTTTGACCAGAGGTAGAATTGCTTCTGAACTGGTGAACTAAAGAGATAACACAGAATAACCTTATATGTGTTATCTTCTTAGATAGGGGATGTTCTGCTTCTGCCTAAAAAACAAATAGAATAACCTTAGTTATGTGTTTTTTAGGACAAAGCAGAACATCCTCACAACCTCACTGGCTCCATGTCTGTCATTATGTAACACACTGGTTCACTATCCATGACACATTATCACCACCAAAGCACATCACAAATACCACCAATGATTCACTTCCTTATAAGCTACTGATTGACTTGTGCTAAAAATAATATTTCAATTTAATTGTATTTATATAGCACTAAATCACAACAACAGTGGCCTCAATGAGATTTATATTGTAAGGTAAAGACCCTACAATAATGCAAAGAAAACCCCAACAATCAAAACTCTTTAACAGGAAGAAACCTGCTGCAGAACCAGGCTCAGGGAGGTGCGGCCGTCTGCAGCGAAAGGTTGGGGTGAGAGAAGGAAGACGGATAACTGAGTCACCTGATTGAGCGCTGACTTTACAGAAAATGTTTCAAGGTTAATCTTTAAAATAGAGAGGGTGTAGGTCTCCTTCCAAGCTGGGAACATTGCTCCATGGTTTGGTTCTAATGCTTATCTACCAATTACTGATACATTTGGTGGTGGACAGGGGTTAGCATGGGCACCTTGAGTGGTCTGCGGCTATGCAGCCCCATACGGAAAAAAAACTGTGATGCATTATGTACTCTACTAACTCACACAACTCAGAAACAATTTCTTTGGTAATTTGACTTATATAGCTTGTTTGTCCGATTGGACCGCATGGGTCAGCCTTCATTTTTATTCAAATTTTCAGGTGGCTATAGCTAAGGATGCAGAGCAGGTCATCTACTAATTGGAAGAGTGGTGGTTCAATCCTTGGCCGCTCCAATTTTGTACGCAAAATATCCTTGGACAAGATACTAAACCCAAGTTGATCTGCGATGCATCCATCAGAGTATGAACGTGATTAAGGAACGGTCATTGCTCTCTCAGCAATCGTTGCACAGTGGATGGAGTCTGAACAAAAGTCATATACTGAGCAACAGGTACCATCGTCTTGACATTTGTTGTGTTGTTTGTTTTGCACAAAGTTAGGTCGAAAAAATATTTGCACAGACACAACTTTTTTCAATTTTTTTTCTGTACATGACTACAATGAATTTTCAATTAAACAAATCAGTAAGTGAAGATTTTCAGCTTTATTTCTGTGGTTTGAGCAAAAATGATGAGGAACTGAAGCATTTATTTTAACACAATCCCTTTATTTCAGATGCTCAAAAGTAATAAAAAAAATAACTGAAAATAAAATGTTCACTTCTAATACTTGGTTGAAAACCCTTTGCTGGCAATGACAGCCTGAAGTGTTGAATTTATGGGCATCACCAGATACTAGATCCTTTTTAGTAATAATTCCTGAGTTGCATTGGTCGTATGTTTTTGGTCAGTGTCTATCTTTATTATGAAACAATGCCCAATCAATTTGACTCCACTTTGTTCAGTTTACTTCCGAATTTATTCGGGTGCTTCCGTCATGTGTCACAGTGCCACTGGCAGCCATCAAACTTGTAGAGGTTGATTTTGATTTAATCTGTCTAAAGAATGTTTTTGCAGAACTTTGATGGCTTTTTAAAAAAGTCATATCTAGCCTTGAGGCTTATAAGTTGCTTGCACCTTGCAGTGAACTCTCTGTATTTACTTTCGTGTGGTCTTCTCTTCACTTGGATATTAATACGCCTACTTCCTGGAAAATGTTGTTACCTGGTTGGCTTTTGTGAAGGGGTTTCTCTTCACCATGGATATGGTTCTGTGATCATCCACTACTGTTGTCTTCTGTGGACGTCCATGTCTTTTCGCATTGCTGAGTTTACCAGTGCTTTCTTTCTTTCTCAGGATGTAGCAAACTGTAGGTTTTGTCCCTTCTTCTTCTTCTGTTTTCGTAGCTTAAGGACGGCTTGTTTCACCTGCACAGGAAGCTTGTTGTTGTCTGTTCACAATAAAATCTTCCAAATGCAAGTACCGCACCTCAAATCAACTCCAGTCCTTTAATCTGCTTAAATAGTAATCACATACATACACATACATGAAGCAATTACCCACACCTGCCCATGAAATTGCTTTTGAGTATATTGTCTAATTACTTTTGGTCCCTTTAAAAAGAGGGTGGCACATGTTAAGAGCTAAAACTCCTAAACCCTTCACCCAATTTAAATGTGGATACCCTCAAATGAGAGCTGAGAGTCTACACATTATGTCCATGTCCATTATATAACTATATTTGAAAGATGTTTCAGTAAACAGGTAAAAACTTGTGTCAGTGTCCAAATATATATATATACCTAAATATACAAATAATGTCACAAGACTTTTGGCCATCTTGCTATAAGAACCTCACACACATTAGGTGGTAATCAATTGTAATGGAAAATGATCGAAACTGAGTAGAGTCGAGTCACGTTGAGTTGAGCTCAGCAGGTACTAGTGGAAAAGGGCTATTATGTTTGGAAAAAAATCCACAAGCAAAATAGAAAAATGCTATATAAGAACCAGTCTATTTACTGTTTATCATTTAGAGTGTCCAGGAAAAGATGAATGCAGCAATGGAAAGAGACATTCTTGGACTGGAGCGAATGTACATCTTCCAATATGACAATGATCCTAAGCGCATAAGAATCATTGAAGAAAGGAGTGGGGTTACAAACCCACTAGATGGGCCTGAACAAGAACCCAAATGAACATCCCTGGAGAGCTCAGAAAATTGGCTGTGCATGAACAGTTTCATCCAATTTGATGCAGCTTGAGAGGTTCTGCAACGAAGAATTGGAGAAAATAGGTGTGCCAAAGGTGCTTCAACAAAACACTGAGCCAAGGCTGTGAATACCTAGGTACATGTGATATTTTTGTTTTTTATTTTTAATAAATTTGCAAGAATGTCAGCAGACCTTTTCACATTGTCATTATGGGGTACTGTGTTTAAAATTTTGAGGTTTGGAATAAGTTTGTAACAATATAATGTGGGCAAGTGTATCTTCGAGCAGAAACAGTCACTACAATAGTCAGTAATGAAATCCCATTATACTGAATCAACTTTGCAGTCAAATACAGCTACCAGTTTTTCTTTTCAACTTGGCATTTGTGGCACATTTCAGTACTAACACAATACAAGGGAAATTAATATTTTGATGTTTATTGGAATGAAAGTGTGTGGAGCAGACTGGACTCATACTCAGTCACTTTGGGATGGTGGTGACTACTATAGCTAGCAGCTGTACGCTGAGCCTTTTTCTCTGTCTTTGGTAGCACTTCCTATTACAGCTCGGTAAAGAAGAGATACTAGTAGGGTAACAAGGGGGAAATGTGGTAATCTTTAAGTTATTACCATGCCATTACCAAGTAATAACCACTTAATATTCTAGTAATATCATGGTAGCAACAGTGGTTACAATTGAGTAATATTACCTTGAAATGTATGTAATAGGATAACTACAGCCCAAAACTTGGGGGTAATAATATGGGAATACAGCTCTGTAATAATGTTACCCTACTGGGTAACAAGGAAGAAACAAGAATGTAATGTCATCATTTTTAAGTTATTACCAGCACTTCTGATAGTTTGTGTGTAATACGCAGGAAACAGAGCTACAAAATAAAAATTGTCTGTTTCTATTTAATAACATATTATTAACACATTAATAACCTAAAGTTATTAGTTAAACTCTTTGATCGTTACCTGAAAACTGAAAAGGAGTGGGCTCCTTGTTTAGTGCCGCTGCTTTCTGTGCAGGCCCAGATGATGGCCCTAAGCCTACCCCCACGTCCCGGGTGTGTTTTGAGGACGTTCACTGGGCCATGTTGGATCAGCTGGGCCTCTCCCCAGAGGACCACTGCAGGCAATTTCGTCAGGGGATCAGCCATTTGCCAGGGCCAGGAGGCTGCATGATGCCGCGCCTTGCCTAGCGAGATAGCTAGGCAAGGCGTATTTTGTGCTGGAGTAGTTTGTGGAGGGGCTGCCCAGAGAGAAAACTCAACGGTGAGCCCGCTGTCACTGGCTGACGAGCGTGGAAGCGGTGGCCAAAGATCACAAGGCCATGTGGTGTGATGGGGGCGAGAGCGGCTTTCAACTAGTCAGCAGGCCCCTGCCAGTACCTGCTACAAGGAGGAGGCCCCTCAGGCCAGCCCTTGTGGTGCGACCGCCACTGTTGCACTTCACAAACACGTTCCTCGCAGACTTGCCGATCGGAGCCCGGCGGTGACAAAGATGCTGGGGCAGGAGTGCTGGAATTGCGGATGGAGGTTGGGCAGGTGCTCCGCATGGCTGGCGTGCCGGCACACTCCTCTGGACCCGGAGGGACATGCTCCATTCCGGTAAGGTGTCAAAAAGGAATAGGCCAGGCTTTGGTGGACAGCAGTGATGCAGGGTCGTCTGACACTGACTCTGAGGGGGAGGAGACGTCAGAGCCTTCGAGTGAGGTTCCGCCGGCTCCGAGATTCACCCCATGGGCGATTTTCCACTGGAGCAGTCTCATGACGACTGCTCAGCCTTTGACCAAGTGATAGCAATTGATGGTCACGTGGTGCGCCCTAAAGCCGCGCAGACCTACCCGCGCTTTGTGTTATTGAACGAAAGGCTTTATCAAGTAAGTTGTGTCACTCACACAGAAGAGCACACCCAGTTGTTGGTGCCAAAAAGCCGGCGGCTCATTACAACTCCATGGCAGGGCATATGGGATTTGACAAAACTCTGGAATGAATAATGGCCCGACTTTATTGGCTGGGCATATGAGCGGATGTGCATCAGTGGTGTGCATCCTGCCTGGAATGTCAGCTAGGTAACCAGCTGGCCATCCAAAAAAAACGCCTTTGCGCCCAATACCATTAATGGAGGTCATGTGATCAGCAAACAGCTGATCACATGACGAAAGTAGTCCTCTGGGGAGAGGCCCATCGTGTGACCACGGTGGGCACTTGACACATTATGTTCTGTTTCCCCTTATTACCCTACTATTACCTCTTTATTACCGAGCTGTTATAGAAAGTGCTACCATTTTTTCTTTAGTGGCTTTTGACTTTTCCACAGTTCACAATTTTGTATCATCAAACACACAACCACACACTCTGTAGAATTAGGTTACATTGGTTTTAAATATAAACATTTTGCTCCACAGCAAGTAAAGCATCAGGACAGTAAACAGTATAGCACAAGAGACAAGTTTTGTTGCTGTTACACTGACAATCTATATGTGGGTGGCACTGTCAAAAAGCTTTGTCAGGTCCATCCAATGAGTTACATGTAAGAGAGATCCTGGAGATTCAGCAGGTTTGAGAACAAATCAGTTAATATGAACCTCCTATAGTCAAATTGTTACATTTTAGTAATCAAAGACTCATGATTAAAGCATAAATGTTTCTCAATAAGAAATGCTTTGCGTTTTTGATTCAAATAAACAAGTTTATATGCAAAGATCAGTGCTTTACTGGCCCGGTAACAAAGATAATTGTAATTACTTAAATACATTGAGGAGTAATATAATTTATAATAGAGCAGCCAATGCGTAAAGCTAGATTAATTTTTATTTATATTTTCAGAAGATAAAAAGTCTATACAATGCTAAGATGAAAGCAATTAACTCAAGAGAAGCAATTGTTGCCGACCATCAATCTGGGAAGGGTTAAAGGCCATTTCCAAGCAATTCCATCCGTCATTCTGCAGCAAGAACAGTTAATCACAAGCAGAAAATATTAAATCTCTGACCCAGGGTTTGATGTCCCAGCAAATTCACATGAAACAAACACAAAAATCATTTGGTCTGTTTGTTTTGCTGCCACATGATCTGGATATCTTGGAGTCATTGCATCAGTCATGAACTCTTCTGTCTGACAGCTAGGCTTTTCTGAAACTGGCTACTGCAGCAGGACAATGACCCCAAGCACACCAGAAAATCTACAACCGAATGGATAAAAAACTGAAAAGAATCAAAGTGTAGCAATGGCCTAGTCAAAGTCCAGACCATGTCGTGACTGAAAAGCTGTGGTGGGACCTTAGGAGAGCTGTACATAAATGATCTGAACCAACATTGTAAACTAGAGGAGGCCAAATTCCCTCCACAACAGTGTGATGAAGAGACTGATAAAGTCACACAGAAAACAACTTCTTCAAGTGCTTCTTCAAGCTACTGAGTTCATGGAGTTTACTTTGACTTTTCATACACCATTACTCCATTTTGCCATAGTTTTTGGTAAATAATCACATGGTGCAATATGCCATGCGTGATTGTTTCAGGATCTTTTGAAATAAGTGCAGAAAGTTCATTATTCCAGAAATGAAGTTTAACACAGACAGGCTTTTTTGTTGTTGTTGCCATAGCTTGTTCAACAAACCTAAAACCCAAGTTAGAGATAACAGGTCACAATAGTGATTAACAGTCTGCAAGCTCTGTGTGCACTCATATAAAAATGGAACTGTTGCACGTCATATGACGCTTCTGCATAAAATAATCCCTTGGGTTTTTCAGATGATGATGATCATAAATATAAAGGTCTATAAAGAATATACAAAATATAAGTTAAAGGCAACATTTTTGCTGACACGAGGGAATAATGGTGCTTCAATTAATATTTTAATTTGAATTAGTAACTTTAGCTCTGAGTGTGCCCTTAGTGGTGCTTTTTGTATCCAAAATGACAGCTGCACATCAGAGCTCTGAAGACTTAATTTGGACATATTTAAATACTAACTATAATAACTGCAAGCTAATAAAAGAGATGCGTCAATTGCTTTAATTTGTCAGCAGATCAAAATACAATTAATTTTAATGACTGAACAGGTGTCCAATGTTCCATGAGCTGCAATTCTGGTAGAATAAAAGCAAATTCTCAGCAAATTAAAATCAATTCCTCTGGTTTGGACCAGATGATTTCTTATGTCCTGATAAGCAAAACCTGTAAACTGTCAGCTAGTACAGAAAGAAATTCTACTGTGTTATCAACCTGTCCCCCCCCAAACTAGTCCCATCTTCAACCAGATAGGACTGCAGGTGAACTTGTGATTATGGGAAAAAGAATTAGCCAAAGACTTGTCTGATATATCACCTTGTGGATACAATACTAACAAAAAAATCAAAATGTAACCCACTTAAAAAACTCCATCAAATATAATATTTTGCCATATTTTGGAAATGTGGCTGTGAATATACTATTCTTATCATTAGAAAGGAAGAAATCTAGGACTTCACCTGCTACACATTGAAACTGACAGGTTTCTGTGTCTGTTCAAGCAGTTTTTAAATTTGAAAGATATGTTGTCCTTTACTTCAGGAAATGGTTAAAAATGACTTTAAAGACAGCAGGTTCTTAAGAATTTAGCTATGATGCACCTGCTGTCATGTTTATACCAGTGCTGTCAACGTTAACGCGTTAATACGCAGTCATCACAATTAAAAAAAATTTAACGCACTCAGCCCGCCTGGAGCGCAAAGCGGACAAACTTTGCACTGCCCGAAATGCGTTGACAGAGATATTTCAGGGATTTTGAGTCAGTCTGCGCTCCAGATTGATTCATTGTTATCACGTTCGTCTTGACAACGGCGTTAACGCGTTTAAGCTGCATTAACACATTAATGCCGAGTAACCACTCACACGGATTAATCTGTTGACTCGTTAACTAAGATTTGCCAATTTTGACGTGTTAATGCGGATCAGTTCGCGCTAACGCTGACAGCACTAGTTTATATGTATAAATACCATACTATACACCATATTACTTCTTGCAAGCTCAATGTACACACATTGAAAAAAAAAATTGGTTTGCTTAATGATCATAGAAATATAATTTTGCCTGGTTTCCAATTATTCTCAGCTCAAGAATAAACTTCCAGATAAACTCTGAAACCAACAGAAAATTTCATGACAAGTTTAGATTCATCTGGTGATGAAGGCCTTGCAATACTTTGGAAAGCTAAAGAACAATTGAGTGTATTTGCCTTGAGGCCAGTTTATTCAAGACACGGAGGCTCATTAAGCACATCTCTATCATCAATATGACAGAACATGAACATTGGGGCAACATCTCATAAAACCAAGCTCATTCTTCACATGACCAGCGTCTTCATGGTGTCACCAGAGAGCGCTAAAATTATGACTCAGAATCATGATCCACTTTTGATGTACATTTGAGACTTTCTAGTATTAGGCTGATTATTGTCCTGGGGTGCAGCGGTGACTCTTGTAGGTGCCCAGATGTCGGAAGCTGCGCCCACACTGCTGGCAGCGGTAGGGTGTGGCCCCACTGTGGATCCTCTGGTGGGTGTACAGGTTTCCCAGTTCTTTAAAGCGCCGGCCGCACTGCGGACATGCGTATGGACTCTCACCAGTGTGCACCCGTTGGTGTCTTTTGAGTCCTGACAGGACAGAGAAACCTTTCCCACACTGAGGGCAAGGAAAGGGGCTCTGGGCACCACTGTGAATTAGCCTGTGGCTTTTTAAGCGAGCTGCATGGCGAAATCTCTCCCCGCACTCTGGACACACAAAGGGTTTTTCTCCAGTATGGATCCGCTGGTGCTGCCGCAGGTTGCCGAGGTAGTTGAAGCGGCGGCCACAGTCCCCACATTCGTACCCTCCCTCAATTTTTATCTCCTTTTTTATAGGGCCCCCTCCTTGACTGATGCTTGCAACAGACCCAAATTGTGTGCTTCCCTCATTTTGGCTCCCACCAGCCCTCCTAGAATCACCACTGCTATCTCCCATGGAGGGTGTAGTGGAGGAAGTGGACTGGAGTGCTTGGAGAGCCAGGGCTCCAGCAGAGTCTGAGTGTATTAGTTTTACGTGTTCCTCCAGAAAGAAAGAGTCGGGGCAGAAGGTCCCACACATTGAGCAGATGTAGGTGTGACTGGATAACTGCTGGTCTGAAACAAAGACAAGACATGTAATGAATTATATGCACTGCATTACAGTCTGAAGTCTGAAAGTGCTGTAACTAAGTTTAAGGATATAATTCCTCCACTGTTATTGTCTTTGATGCCATGTTCCAACACAGAGCAGAGCAGCTAGCTAAGCTCCCCCCAGATCTTGTTGCAGAGCATGTTATTAGTGTTACATCCTCACTGGGTATGACTCTGGATACTGTAACTCCTCTAAAAAGAAACTCTCAAATTTGAACCGCTTGACTCCCTGGTAAAACACAAACATCCACCTAAAGCAAATAACCCGTAAGGTAGTAAGGGAACGGTGTCTGAGTAAGTTAATTTAAGATTGTCTTCTAACCTGGAAAAAGAAAACTTATTCTTTTACCCTTAACTAGCATGAATTTCTTCAGGTATAGAATTTTAACCATTAGAGAAAAAAAATTATTCATAACCATCTCACACACTTATAATTATGTACAGCTACCATCAATACTGATATTCATTTACTCTTTCCTACTTTGTGAGTTGACTTCAGTTATTACTTCCATCATTGTGTTTATCTGATCCCATTTCTACTGCTCAAAGTTCAACTCAATTTTATTTATACAGCGCCAAATCACAAAAACAGTCGCCTCAAGACACTTTATATAGGAAGGTCGACCCTGCAATAATACAACAAATGCAGAGAGGTGTATAAACACGGGTGTGAGAGTGAGTGAGAAATGTGACTGAAGAATGGGAATCCCCCAGCAGTCTAAACCTACTGCAGCATAACTAAGGGAGGATTCAGGGTCACCTGATTCAGCCCTAACCTTAGCTTTAGCAAAAAGGAAAGTTTGAAGCCTGATCTTAAAAGTAGAGATAGTGTCTGTCTCCTGAATCCAAACTGGGAGCTGGTTCCATAGAAGAGGGACCTGAAAACTGAAGGCTCTGCCTCCCATTCTACTTTTAAATACTCTAGGAACAACAAGTAAGCCAGCAGTGTGAGAGCGAAGTGCTCTAATGGTACTATAAGATACTATACAATATGGTACTATAAGGCGGGTGGTTGTAGCTCAGGTGGTAGAGCAGGTCACCTACAAACCGGAAGGTTGGTGGTGAAATTGTGGCAAGATAGAAACCCCATGTTGGTCTCCATGAATGCGTGTGAAAACTATACTGTTTCTAAGAAATTGCTTAGAAACAGCATAGGAAAAAAAGTGTATGGGTGAATGTACAAGTTGTTGGTATGTCCACTAAAGGACATATCATAGTCAAAAGTGACTCCACGATTCCTATTGCTACACGATGATACTAAGCTCTATCTATCCATGAAGCCAGATACATCAGTTACTTAAACTGTAGGAATGTCTTAAAGA
The DNA here is from genome assembly GCA_015108175.1 of Pelvicachromis taeniatus. Classification (NCBI taxonomy): domain Eukaryota; kingdom Metazoa; phylum Chordata; class Actinopteri; order Cichliformes; family Cichlidae; genus Pelvicachromis; species Pelvicachromis taeniatus. Next base: position 968 of record VURO01049393.1, on the reverse strand, counting down.
CAAAGACCTAGATGACCTCTAATTTCCTGCTTCTAAATTCAGATGAAACTGAGGTTATTGCCTTAAAAATCTTAGAAATATGGTTTCTAACCAGATCTTTAACCTGGATGACATTACCCTGGCCTTCATTAATAGGGTGAGAATGTTGGCGTCGTTTTCAACCAGGATATTCTTCAATGTATTACTGTAATTCATTATTATCAGGATGTCCTAAAAACTCCCTGAAAAGATTTCAATTGATCTACAATCCTGCAGTGAGAGTCCTGACAGGGAGAAAGAAAGGGTATTTATTCAATGCTAGCTTCTCCTCAATTGCTCCCTGTTAAATCTACAATCAAATTTAAAAACCCTTCTCCTCACATGGATTATAATAATTTGCCCCATTCTATATTAAAGGCATGATAATAATATATCACTGCAATAGAGCACTTTGCTCTCAGACCACTTATTTTTGATTCCTAGAGTATTCAAAAGAAGAACCTTCAGCTTTCAGGCTTCTCTTCCTAGGAACCAGCTTACAGTTGGGAAGAGACAGCCTCTCTACTTTAAAGATTAGGCTGAAATGTTTTCATTTTGATAAAGCTTGAAGTTCAGGATGGATGAGGTGACTCCGAAGCCTCCCTTAGTTAAGCTGAAATAGGCCTAGGCTGCTGAGCGTTTCCCATGATTCACAGAGCATTTCTACTTCACTCACCTCTTTTCCCTCTCTGTGTTTATACAATATTTTTTGTTTTATAATTTTTCTTAAGCTCTGGCTCTCTTAAACAGTTGTGTTTTGCCCTGTCTGTCCTGGATGGTTGTAGGTAAGGAGATAGGTCATCTAGTAATTTGAAGGGTTGGTGGTTCATGGCTGCTTCACATACTTATATATAGTGGAGTCACACACACACACACACATACATACACACACATATATATATATATATATATATGTGTGTATATATATATATATATATATATACATATAC
>VURO01049390.1:23921-36773 GCA_015108175.1 Pelvicachromis taeniatus | reverse complement strand
GTTATATCATTATATATATATATGTATATATATAATGATGGTTATATCATTATATATATGATATATATATAATGATATATATATCATAACTAAAGGGAGTTATGGATGTCTCCCTTTAGTTATGGAGACATCACATAGTCTCCATAACTAAGGGCTCATGAAAGAACGTTGGACTTGAAACGTTTATGGAAAAAAAGGGGGATTTAAAAAATGTGATCTTTGAAGTCAATTCAATTTTATTTATATAGCGCTAAATCACAATATTGACCTGAAGGTGCTTTATATAGTAAAAGAAACACCCTACAATAATACAGAGAAAACCCCAACAATAATAGAACCCCCTATGAGTAAGTGCTTTAGCGACAGTGGGAAGGAAAAACTACATTTTAACAGGAAAACCCTCCAGCAGAACTAGGCTGAGGGAAGAAGACCGTAGCCGGAGATCAATAATAACTAATTATTGATTATTATTTATTGATTGAGTGAAGAAGAAACACGCAGTGCATCGTGGGATCCCCCCAGCAGCCTGGACCTATTGTAACTTCGCTTCCAAGTAATCAAACAGTTCATACACTCTTTGGTTTTTATTTGTGGTCAGCCTGTTTACTTGGTGCAAACTCTAGATGGCGCCATGTGCTCTCACTACTGCCAGGCAGAAACGGCTTCTAACTACTGTACTATTATTTCCGGCAGCCCTGTATCATTTTTAACGCGTCAGCTGTGAAGAGCCATTGGAAACATAGAGGTCTTACTCTGCCATGATTGTAGGATACTGAAAAGCCCGAAAATAAAGCGAAGCTGTTGCGCCCGTTTTGGCATATGGCATTCTGGATACTGGCATCGGTCCCAGGTTCAGTAACAGATCAGCTGAAGCTGATAACATGACAAAAGTGCTTGCTGATTCATGTACTGATGAATGTACTAAAGGTCTCCAGGTTATTCAAAAGGCAAGTGTTTCTTTATACACGGAGTGAGCATCAATCAACAGTAGATGATCTTTGCAAACCTTCAGCAGCCATACAAACAGCGGCTGTTGACATATGGAGGGATTCCACGGCTGCAGCGGTCGTACCCTGCAGTCACTGTCGCATTAAAGATGAGCGACTCAAGAAGTCCGTGTATTTAACCAACTGCGGCCTTCAAACAGGAGGCGCCAGAACGGGAGGAGATAAAAGAGTCTATCACTTCATTATCTGTGGTTAGTTAGCAGCGTTGTGACAGCGCACCGTCACCCCCAGCAGCACTCTCTCTCTCCCTGCTACACTGACAGCTATGTCTTCGTCCGTCATTCGTGACACCGACATTAAAAAGAAGCACGTCCGTTTCGCCAGCATGGAGGAGCGCGACGACAACGACGACCAGGAGGAGGACACCCTGTTTGACAAGAGGAAGGACACCGGGCAAGAGATGAAGAGCGCGCTGAAGGGGGCGAAGAGGAAGCGCAAACAAAACAGCGACGACCGGGTGGAGGTGGTTGGCGGAGGAAGGGACGGCCAAGGAGCGGCCGGCCGCTGGATGGTTACGCTCGCGCTCTGTGCATCTTGCTTGGGCTTGGTAAATGTCAGCAGTGGGAAGTTAGCTTAAACCTGCCGGTTCATTAAACCATTCTCTGAGTTTTCTCAGGCCTTTTAAAAAGGAAATTAACTAGAATTCTTTTAAATTAATCTATTGTGGTAACTTAAGTTGGTTAGGATATCTACAACAGTTAACTAGTTAGCTAGCTATGGTTATATTAATGTTATTCATTAGCATGGCTATAAACATTAGTTTATAACCATAAACCGCTAGCTTAATATTGGCTGTCCAATATTCGTTTGCGTTCTTTGGAATTTTTACTGAACTCTACTCCAGGGCATTATTTAATAAATTAATAAATATGACCTTCAGTTACTTATATAGTGCCATAATATTGTAGATGTTGGCCTGTTAGGGTGCTGACGAGCGTTGTAAACGAAGGAGACCTTGCACTTCAGCTGCACTTTGTGTCGTTAGGTAGTTTTTGACTGGCCCACAGGTCAGCTGTGCACCTTTGTTATAAAGGTGCAACAAAATGTGAATCTACATACACAAGGTGTGCATATGTGCTTGTCACATATGCACACCTTTTAAAATGAGGCGGTTTTAATAGGTCAGTGAATGCAGCAGTATCCTGCACGACAGGATTTTCATAGTTGTAAAACTCGCTCTTCATTCCGCATCAGATTAGTGAAATCCATCCACACACACTGGGCGACTTTCTCCTGCAATGTTAACCTTTTCTCCCCCATTGGCCTGAGGAAGAACATGCAGGGTTTGTTGTTTCAGTGTAGAAGCAGAGAGTAAAAAGCATCGGAGGCTCGATGTGCAAAAGCACCACTTGTTTTGTGATGCTGTTAGAAAAGCTGGCACTGATAAAAGGTACTGATAAACTCTGAGGCTTATGACTCCAATGTTCAGTTTAGATTATGTTAGCCTTTATTGGAGACCATAAAGAAAGACATTTTGCTTTGTCATTCAAGGAAAACATCACATAAAATAATATCACTATTCAATTGTGGTACAAATAGAAGCACTAAATACTTGCTCGACTTACAATTTGGTACCCTGTACCTTTTACCTGACGGTATTAGCTTTACACTCTTTAGGTTTTTGTGTAAAGGAAAATCTAAATTGCCCATAGGTGTGAATGCAGGAGTGACTGTGAGTGTGAATGGTTGTCTGTCTATGTGTGAAAGCCCTGCGACAGACTGGCGACCTGTCCAGGGTGTACCCCGCCTCTCGCCCAAAGACAGCTGGGATAGGCTCCAGCGCCCCCCGCGACCCTGAAAAAGGAGAAGCGGCTGAGAATGGATGGATGGATGGAAGTGATTTATATCTCTAGTAACTTTACAGACCACACTGCAGTTTCTTCTGATAGCACCGGGGGGAAATGGAGGGAGCATGCCAGTGGTCTTTCCAGCGCTTTGGATCAAACTTTAAAACCTTCCATCTGAGCTGACAGACAGGTTACTAAGCTGTGTAGTATTGCCAGAACAGATAACAGATTCAGTTGTTAGCATGTAAAATAAGTAAAGCTTTCATCCACACCAGGTAGCTTAAAAAGTGTAAACTCTGGCCAGACTAGATGTGGCACTAATGAATCCAGGATACCTGCTCAACCTTCTCTCCACTAATTAACACCAAACTTTGATCCCATACATCTAGGATCAAAACTCTCTTCCTGGTTTTTACTGACATTTAGCATTATGTTGTGCCCCTCACACCATCTCTGATTTGTAAGCAGGAGTATGTGATTGCTTTTGTTAACAGACTAATAATTGTTGACATAGTTGTTTCTGGAGTTGTTTGTATTTGAAAATAAAGAAGGGAAAAGAGCTCTTTCCATTTTTATGTCCTGTAGGTGTGAAAGAGTAGAATTGATGTTCAACTGTTTTTGTGTTTTAATTAGAAAAGTCAGGTGCCGTCTTGTTATACAGGGGTTCACCTTCATCTATAACATGCTGGTTAACAGTATGTGAGGGAGTGTAGTCTGAGCTTAGCTAGCTTAGCTCCACAAAATGCATGAGCTTAATTATTCTCTAAATGCTTTTACACTCCTCTACACTCTTGAGACTGTGCTGGCACACACAGCAAACTTTTCCTTTTGGGGGCTACAGTTATAGTAGTTAATTAGCAGGGATCCATGTCTTGGTGCTGATAAAAACAGGAGGAGGAAAAGTTTTCGTTGGGAGTGATCAGAAAGGACGGGGTTGGAAATGTTAGTGTAGTTATAACTGATGTGATCATTTGTCATTGAACTCATTAGGAGATGAAACAGGCAGGACAATGGAGGGACAGGAGTGGGTCCAACAACAGCAGATGTCCTGCAGCTTGCTCTAAGCTTTGTCTTATTTTCTTAGGGCATGTGTATCTCAGTTCTTGGCCCCACACTGGAAGACTTGGCTGCCAATGTGAACCAGGACATCAGCAACATCTCCTACATCTTTATTGGCCGCTCTGCAGGCTACGCCGGCGGATCCCTGTTAGGAGGCATTCTCTTTGACTACATGAACCCCCATCTCCTGCTAGGTACCTTTCTTGCTTGTTGTTCTTGCTGGCCGGCCTTTACAGTCGTGTTATGAGATTTATTTTGTCTCCTGTGGTAAATCTTCTAGGTTTGTCCATGCTGCTCACAGCATTCGGCATGTGTGCCATCCCTTACTGTAAGCAGGCTCTGCTCCTCACTGTGTTCATGTCCAGCATTGGGATATCCATGGGTGTTATAGATACAGGTAAGTAGACTATTGATATTCACTGTGTCAGTGGAAAGATTCAATGATTTTTAACCGTCAGCCGGGCTCAAAGTCCAGAGTGGCTGTTTTTATGTCTTCTTCTCGGCATTCTCTCCCCTGCTGTGGTGCTGCATTTTTTAAATGAGAGCTGCAGCAAGGTGAACAAACAGTAGTGGAGTCTTGTTTGTAACATTGAGGGAGATGGTACAAGTCATAGGCTGCTGGGAACTTCTCATGATGCACTGAGCAATTTATTCTCCACTTGACTCTTTTCACGCTACATGAAACCTTTAATGCTTTAAACCACATTAGCAACTCTTCCACGCTGTACCTGACCTGTCTCAACTCTTCATCCTGTTTTTCCTGCTCATCCTGCCAAGTGCTTGCTCATTAATGTTGTCTCATTGTGAGGTTTTATCTCTAATGTTGTAGGGTCTTTACCTTGACTGTTGCTGTGAATTGGCGCTACATAAATAAAACTAAATGAAAGCAAAACCATGGAGAGAACAGGGCACCAGTGGCAGACCTGCTAGTTCTGGTGTTCTGTGGTGAACGCCAGTGCAGCTGTATGATGCTGGGCCGTGAACAAAAGTCTCACTAAGGGAAAATGAATTTGTTTCCAAATGGTTGTTCAGAAACATGCACAAGTAGCATTCTGAAGGCAATTTGTAGCACTCTGGCAGTGCTTCTCCTGTTATCCTCTCAAAAAACGAACAGATACTAGTCCTGCTGCTGGTCCTGCTGCTCTTCAACTCTGCTTGTGTAATGTCTCCTCTCCTCTACACTCTTGAGACTGTGCTGGCACACACAGCAAACTTTTCCTTTTTGGGGTGCTGTCTGGTTGTTGCTTCTTCTGGCACCTGTTTTCACTTTGATTTGCACCAGAAGAAGTAAAATGAATTTATAGTGATTTATGTTTCCTTCCTGCGAATTGATCTACAAAGACCCTACAAAGACGTTTACAAGCTGTTTTGAAGTCTTGCCTGTAGTTAGTGCACTAAGTCAGTGCGTTAGGCCTGTAGAATAATCCATCACCTGCTTTTGCTAACAGTGGTAGCTTATTCTTAAGATCATAAGAATGAGAACCTACTGATGGAGTTATTTGGAGTCGTTCCTTGTTTTGTCTGATTGTGATTCTTCTGTAAATGTTTTTTTTGTCTAGTTTAGCCAAAGCAAAGTGGCACTTGTGTCTCCATTGTTAACTGTGTGTTTCTCCTGTGTGTCAGGTGGTAACGTGCTCATTCTGGACACGTGGGGTGAGCAGTCGGGCCCTCACATGCAAGCTCTGCACTTCAGTTTTGCCGCTGGGGCCTTTGTGTCTCCTATCATAGCCAAGCTGGTGTTTGGGACTGACTGGAAGGGCACTGGGAAAATAGCACCAACCAAGAGTACGCCTTCCACAGACCCCAAGGTGACCAAAGCCGTCAACACTCTGGGAGTCTCTAGCAGCACCCTCAACTCCACGTGGGCCTACATCGTGATTGGTGCTTTTGTCTTTCTCATGTCCTTCCTCTTCTTCATCCTTTATTCTCGCTGCAGCACGTCACATGAGAAAGCCCGCTCGGCCTCAGGAAAGCCCAAGGTGGCCAAATATCATGTGGCTCTTACAGCCCTTCTTTTCCTCTTCTTCTTTGGCTACGTAGGTGCTGAAGTAGCATATGGTTCCTTCATCTTTACCTTTGCTAAGGAGTACATCGGCATGCCTCAGGTGGAGGCAGCTGGGCTGAACTCCCTGTTCTGGGGGACGTTTGCAGCATGCCGTGGGTTAGCCATCTTCTTTGCAGCCTGCATGTACCCAGGCACCATGATCCTGCTCAGCCTGGTGGGTACCACTATCTCCTCTCTTCTGCTCTGCCTCTTCAGCAAGAAAGTGGAGGTTCTGTGGGTGTGCACTGCCATCTATGGGGGTTCCATGGCTACCATCTTCCCAAGCGGCATCTCATGGGTGGAGCAGTACAGCACAGTAACGGGGCGCACGGCAGCAGTTTTCGTGGTGGGTGCAGCGCTGGGCGAGATGGTGCTGCCAGCACTTGTAGGCTTCCTGTTGGAGAGGTTTCCAAAGCACCCCCTGATCATGTACCTGTCACTCATCACTGCCACCTTCACCTCCATTATCTTTCCAGTCATGTACAAGCTGGCCTCGGTGCCCTACAACCAAAGCAGGAAACACGGCACCAGGGGCCGTCCACCGAGTGACGACATTGACAGCAGTGAATCCCAACAGGCACTGTTGGACTCGGGAGCCGATGAGGATGAGGAAGAGCAGGAAAATGAGGCCGATCAGTGGAATGACACAGACTTTGAGGTCATTGAAATGGACGATACATCGAATTTTATGAATTCACCAAGCAAGATGTCCTCTCCCCCTGATGTTATGGCTCTAACAGACAGCGCCACTGCTCAAACCACACAGGCGTCAGAGCCTGCAGGCGCCGATTTCTCAGAGACCATCTCTTTGGTAGGAGACTCTAGTGAAGGAAGCACTGACTAAGCAGTGCAGCTTATAAATCACACACTTCAGCAGCTCAGTTCAGTGCATCTTTTAAAACTTTTGGACCTCTGCTGGAGGTCTGATCCTTTTTCAAAATAAAGGATCAGACGTTGAATTGTTGCCATTTGACAGTGTGTTTTGTTTTGTTGTCCTGATCCCCTCCACGGTTAGGTTAGAATGATGAACAGGAAAGTAAGAAATAGATCCGATATCAGCCTGATCCTGACTCAAATAACTTCATTGGGATTGGTGGCAACAGGTTGATCTATTCAGTTCAGTTCTATGTTCTGTGTTTACTATGCTTTCCATCAGCAGTAGAGCACCAATTACAAATGGTAGAGCTAACAGAGCATTGATGAAGCCAAGAGACAGCGAGTTTTTATACTTCCTACATTTTGAATGTTTTAATGTTTGTGGGGATAGGTTAATCAGAAACTCTAAATTGACCACAGGTGTAAATGCAGGAGTGACTGTGAGTGCGAATGGTTGTCCGTCTATATGTGTTAGCCCTGCGGCAGACTGACGACCTGTCCAGGGTGTACCCTGCCTCTCGCCCCAAGACAGCTGGGATAGGCTCCAGCGCCCCTACAAAAGGATAAGCGGTTGCGAATGGATGGATGGATTAATGTTTGATGCATCGCCAGAATTTAGTGCCTTGCTTGAGAATGTGAGGAGAGTGGTTGAGCTGAACCAGGGACAGACAGCTAGCCATCCCCTTAAAAATTAAATTTTGCACTCCAAATACACTATATTGCCAAAAGTATTCACTCACCCTTCCAAATCATTCAATTCAGGCATTCCAATCTCTTTTATGACCACAGGTGTATGAAATCACACTCCTAGGCATGCAGACTGCTTCTGTAAACATTTGTGAGAGGATGGGACGCTCTCAGGAGCTCAGTGACTTCCAATGCGGCATCGTGGTTGGATGCCACCTGTGCAACAGTCGGGAAATTGTGTCACTATTCCACAAAGTGGAAGCGATTGCAACTGACAGCAAACTTCATGTGGCCTTCTGATTAGCTGTTCTCAAGAACACCACTGCATATGATGCCACCGTACTCTAGAGCAGTGGCGATGTGTTCTCTGGAGTGACGAATCAAATCACTCCAACTTTGTGGGAGCAGTTTTGGGATGCCTCTTTCCTATTCCAACATGACTGTGTGCCAGTGCACGCAGCGAGTGCCTAAAGACATGGATGAGGAAGTTCGGTGTGAAAAAACATGACTGGCCTGCACAGAGTCCTAAACCTCAGCCTGATACCTTTGTGATGAATTAGAGTGGAGACGGTGAGCCAGGGCCTCTCGTCCAACATCAGTGCACTTCTGGAAGAACACTTCTAAACCCTGTGGAAAGCTTCCAGAAAAGTTGAAGCTGTTCTAGCTGCATCATGTTTAACCCTATGGATTAAAAATGGGATGTAACTCAAGCTCACGTGTGTGTGAAGGCAGACGGGTGAAAACTTTTGGCAATATAGTGTATGTGTGATGAGCTGTACAGTGTATGCAGCTGTTTTCTGTTGCACTTTTGTTAAACCTGGATCTTTTCTTTTTGGTCTTGTGCTGTAATGTGTTATGTCACTGTGATTCCTCTGATTTTTTAAACTCCTGATTTAGTGAAAGAAAGAAGGCATCTTCATACATTAATTTTTATTTTATTTTATTATATCAATCTCAAACCTTTACCCACAGCAATGTCCATTAAAAACAAACAAAAAGGATCTCCTTCATTATAAGTTTTTACATTTTTACAAATCCACAGATCCTGTGTACGGCTGCATGGAGAGGGAGGGTTAAAGATCAGATTTCAATGCTGTTTGAAGACGGTTTGCACAGTAAAATTGGAAACGTACACAAAACCATATATGCACAAGGAAATAATAGACTCATGGCATAAATGACCAAAATACAGTATTGCAGCAGTCCCACATTTACAATTAAAAAATGAATAGCTTTCCACTTCCCATACTCTGTAGTATGAACTGCCAAATCGGACGAGGTTAAAGAAACACAAAAATGGCACCTTCAAAAACAACACTGCTTTGATTGTGTTCATGGTTGGAGCTGTAGTTGGTTAATGCACAGTGAGATTGGAGATGGATCTGTACAGGAACAATTTACAAAACGCTGCAGTCAGTATAAAAAGGACAAAAAGTCAATTAGTGGTTTGGGTGTAGTTCGTCTCTGAATTTATAAGAAGATCTTTAAAAACCAGTTACAGCGAATACACAATACGACACACGTTCCTTGATTGGACTGCACTCAGTTCCATGACAGGCCATCTGTGGCCGTGTCATCAAAGAGATCAGCTTTATTCGGCCCATAGCAGCTAATGGAGATGGCAGCAAAGGGACACACGGCCTCTTCCACAGGAGGCATGAAGTAAACAGTCTCCATACTCAGAGAAATACTTTGAGAATAGTCTATGAGACAAAATGAGAAAACCCGTCAGGGCTCAATCAAAGCACCATTGAAACTTTTACGACCAAATGGACAAACACTTAGATGGAAGGCTGGGAATTAGCACCAAATCAGCGGGTGGCTCCGGGACTCAGGAGCCAATCAGAACTGCTCCAGCAGCTGACGGAGGTAGGGGGCCTTGGAAAGCTGTCTGTTTACCCGGGACAGCTTGTAGAGGACGGGACAGTCGAGGGACATGCAGGGAACCTGGCGCTCAGCACAGCCACTGCAGTTCCTACAGATCTGTATGCACATAGAGACACACACAGTGATCACATGAGGCTGAGCTCTGGTATGGACACCACTCAGAAACATGTCACTTCTGGTCTGACTGTGGACTAGAGAAAAACTACAGAGTCCGATGTTGTTTAAGCAAAGTTACACACTAACTCAACCCGAGTGAATACTGCAACCAGGCATCATTACTGCTGATGTGAATTACTGTCTTAATAAATCTAGATTTATCGGCAGAAAGCAGTTTCACAGTTCCTTCCATGTCGCCTGCATTGAGTCATCAATTGGCTAAATGTTTAAAGACAGTGTGACTTTAAAAACATTTTATTATTTTTTTTCTTTATATCCCTGGAACAAAGCAGGATGAAATAAATACCTGTAATGACAGAAGCTAATGGTCAAATTATTATTCAAAGCCTTAATTGGAGCCCAGAATTTCATAATCTGTGCGTCCTCAACTTCTCACCTTCAACAACTGCTCTTGCTGACTCTCCCACTGCCTCATGTCCTGGTAGAGTGTAACAGCGACTCGCTGAGGTTCAGCACGACACCGTGAGCACACACCCAGCTGGGTCAGCTCATCACACACAGGGCAGTGAAGCGTGGTGAAGTACTGGGAAATTGTCCCCTTCCTCCCCGCTTCCTCCCCACCCACCACAGAGGAGCAGGATGCCTTCTGGATCTGGAGAGAAAAGAGTGATATAGCTGAAAACACACAAAATTGAACTTACTATACTCAATTCAATTTTATTTATACAGCGCCAAATCACAACAACAGTCGTCTCAAAGTACTTTATAAGGTAGACCCTACAATAACACATATAGAGAAAAACCCAACAATCATATGACCCCCTATGAGCAAGCACTTTGGCAACAGTGGGAAGGAAGAACTCCCTTTTAACAGGAAGAAACCTCCGGCACAACCAGGCTGCTGCGACCGGTTGGGGTGAGAGAATGAAGACAGGATAAAAGACACGGTGTGGAAGAGAGCCAGAGATTAATAACAGGTATGGTGACTGAAGAAGAAACACTCAATGCATCATGGGAATCCCCCAGCAGCCTACACCTATTGCAGTATAACTAAGGGAGGATTCAGGGTCACGTGATCCAGCCCTAACTATATGCTTTAGAAAAAAGGAAAGTTTTAAGCCTAATCTTAAAATTAGAGTAAGTGTCTGTGTCCCTAATCCCAAACTGGAAGCTGGTTCCATAGAAGAGGGGCCTGAAAACTGAAGGCTCTGCCTCCCATTCTACTTTTAAATACTCTCAGAACAACAAGTAAGCCAGCAGTGTGAGAGCGAAGTGCTCTAATGGGGTGATATGGTACTACAAGGTCATTAAGATAAGATGGGGCCTGATTGTTTAAGACCTTGTATGTGAGGAGCAGGATTTTGAATTCAATTCTAGATTTAACAGGGAGCCAATGAAGGGAAGCCAATGTAGGAGAAATTTGCAGACACATGGAGTTAACTGCTCTTTAACTGTATGCACGCATCTTCATGGACATAAAACAGTGTGGACTACGCTATCATGCGCCTTTTCAGGTTTGTTAAGAATCCTGCCAAATAGCATTAGATGCTGAAGGATCAGAGATCAAAGATAAAACATTTTTTAATACAAATTCACACATTCAGGTTTTGTGTGTGACTGTGTTTTCACTGTTGGAAAAAACAAAGAAATAAAATGAGTCAAGTCAGTGGCAGTGGAGTAGCGACCGTTTATGTTTCTGACTGTGATTAGCAGCTACGCCAGCAGATGGCGCGTGTGTTCTCTCAGACTTCAGTAAAGAAACAAAGACGGAGGCAGCAGCGCTGCAGCTCGACTCATTTAATCATCAGCAGGAAGCAGAACAGATCTCTCTTCATCCTTTGTTCTCTCTGATTGACAGACTGCTTTTATTTTGACAAGACTGGAAGCAGAGGGTGACCCTGACCTCTTTGACTTCCCACAGTCAGCCTAAGAAAGATACTAATTAATCTAATTCATTCTCCAACCTCAGTATTAAGCTGATTGTGTGTCTTTATGATGTTCGTGTTTCTTTTTTTGTTTTAAAGGGTTTCTCATCTCCTCTGCTGCTGCTCTGCTTCTAAATGGCAGTGGTGAGACAAAAACATCACAATGGCCGGTCATGTCTGTAAGTTGTCCTCACCCTAGGAAGCTCCTGGTACCAGCTGAACACGTCGACTCCGATCAGCTGGAACATGCGGGCCAGCGGCGGCAGGATCTGCTTAGTGATGTAGTAGGTGGCGTTGAGGCGCAGACCGGGGTCCTGCAGCACCTCCGTGGGCCGGCGGACCAGCTGGATGAGGGGCACACCGGGTGTGCCGTACACAATCACATAGGGCACCCGCTCGCTCACACGTGGCTCCAGCCGTCGGTCATATGCCATCATACGTCTAAGGTAAAGCAGAACACAAATGAAGTGACAGCAGCTGATGCAGTGATTGTTTACATCACACAATCAACATGTTGACATTAGCAGCAAGAGCGTGTGCTGCTGCTGCTCTGAAAGAGACACATAAATAGAGGGCTCATAAATGCTTCTTCATTGTGCATCTGAAAATCACTTTTTTTGTCCTCCACTCGTTAAAAAAAAGGTTGCCTAGCAACACCCAGGTACTGTACAGACTACTGCAGCCAGACAATGAACACAGTGAGGGAGGACTAATTGGATTCACGCCGAGTACTGTAACTGTAGTTGACAGCAAGCTCTTACTCTGCTGTGCGCGCGCACACACACACACACACACACACACACACACACACACACACACACAGCCAACCAGCAAACATCCAAGCCACACTCCTGACTTCTCCTGTACTGTGACCACACACACACACACACACACACACACACACACACACACACACACACACACACCTGGTGAGTTCCAGTGCGGGGATGCAAGCTCCAGGTCGGTATGAGCCGCTGCCCCGGTACTCCTTGGCGAAGGTCAGGTCCTGCATGCTGGCCCGGCCATCCAGAATCTTCACACACTGTCGCTGCACAAACTGCTTCACCTGGCTAATGTCACGTGTCTCAAACAGCAGCTTGATGGAACGCTCCAGAATCTAAGGGGCACATGAGTAAAAGAATAAAGGCATAAGAGGATAAAGATAAACTGATTTATTGGAAATCTAAGACGATGATCTTTCTCCTGACTGACACACGTGAAGCGGTCTGAGTAAACAAGAGCAGGAACAAGAGTGGCACGCCTGTGATTGGTGCACAGGCATAGTGAAAATGAGGGGAAAGCATGGTTTGCCTGTTACCTTGGAAACAGCAGGGCAGCCATCACGGCGCACTGTCTCAATCCCTTTGGCATCAAACACGGGCTCCTTTTGGTCAAGGCTCTCATACATGTAGCCTACGTAGCGCTTCTTTGTCTGCAGAACGCAGGGCAAGTACACCTGACAC
>VURO01049390.1:0-14307 GCA_015108175.1 Pelvicachromis taeniatus | reverse complement strand
GGGGGGACTTTTCAGCAGACCATGACCATAACACGTTTCTGCTTGTTTGTCTCAACAGGTGATCCAGTTGATTTTTTTTCCTCTCCTCTCTCACTGTCCCTCATCCTCTCTGTTTCTCTCTCCCTACCTCCCACCCTTTCTTTCTGTCTCTCTTGCCTTTTTTTCCCCCCCCATAATCATGTCTGTCCCATGTACAACTACTGAAAATACAATAAATAATAACAAAGGTCAATCAAATAGATCAATATGGCAAGGCCGTGATGGTCCATTTGGTAAAATAAATCCGTTGGGTCTTCAGACAATAATTCTGATAGCCAAAGATCCAAACGGGACAGGCAAAAGAAAAACAAAAAACTGGCCATAACTGTGCACTAATGTACAACCCTAGCTAACCATCAGTACTGAATTATATGATCTGGCTCCCTGTGACTTCATCCACTTCCATAAAATAAGTAATCAAATGGAAGAAACATCTTTTTGACACACTAAAGAAGGCAGCTAGCATAATAGCCAAAAGAAAACAAACTCAAAACTGATCAGAGCTTCATGAGAAGATGATCTTAAGTTACAATCAGGTATGTTTTTTATTTTATTTACCTACTTTCAGACTGACTTCTTCAGTGTGCCTCCAGTGGTGCAGTGGTTAACTCGTCACCGGTTGTGTCTTAATCAAACATGCAGAGCTACCTGCTGTGGCGACAGCTTGGGTTGGGCAAGGGAGCAGCTGAAAGTAGCTTCCTCTCAAACCCCCAAAATCTTTACTCCACATACCCCTGGTTGCACATGTCTGCATCTCCTGAACTTCTGTACAGGGTACTACAAGCAGGGACTACTTTCAGTGGCTCCTGGTTGTACCTGGCACTCGTGATAGCTGCTGGCACAGATCCACCCCAAGTGCTGACGACCGCTGGAGGAGGTAGCCCCAGGAATGCAACTGCACCTCGTAGCCCACCAAAATGTCCGGGTCAAATCTGACAGAACAGACTATGTTAGCAGAAGAAGGTCATTTCTTAAAGCAAATCCCACCCACACCCCGTAGGACATGTAAAATTTACAATGAAGGCAAATTTAAATGATAGTAGTGATGCACTACAGCTGCAGCAACTCCGCCCTTGTTTCCCTTTCATAAACCAACTACACACACCTCCTCATGATGGTGATCAACTCATTAAACAGCATCTTCTCATCAGCAGCGTATGTCACTTGCAACCCAGAAACACCTGATCTGACCAGCAGCGGCGCTCTTCCTCTGCATCCTGTGGGAGCGATTAGAAACAGAAAAATTAGCCAATTATTATGTGGCTTTAAAATTAATGAACGAACCTCATGGTCTTGGAGGAAAACACCGCTCACGTGCTTCACCTTGGCCAGAACCTTGATAGTCTTTGTCTACCACGATGGCCCCCGTGAGCTGGGTGTTGTCAACATCAAGCGGGGGGGTATCTGAACAGAAGCAGTAGAATAAGGCACATATGGGGTCAAACTCGGGGTCAGGTTCGAGGTCACGGCGGGTTCTTGCATGAAGCTCCATGGTCATCAGTGTTAGGTGCTGGACCTGAAGATGGGGGAGGAGAAAAATAAATATCTTTGAGGTTTAATGGACCAAAATCTCCTCTTTGGAAGTAGCACATCCACCATCCATCCTACCAGAAGTTACAATATTCAAGTGATATTCAAGAGGCTGAATCTGCTAGACCTGAAACCATGAAAGCACGTGACAAACCTCGCTCTCTTTGAATTAAATGAGATCTACGTGTGCTGGCAGTGATCTCAGTTACTGAGGTCCGGTTTTTTACTGCTTGCTGATCTGAACTTAATCAAATCTGTGCATACATTCAAAATGTCTGTACTCAGGCCTACATTCAAAGCCGACTGTGCATGTGTGCATGTTAACTTGTATTTTATGTCTTTGTTTTATTTTGTTGTTTTGTGTAAAGCATATTGAATTGATGATAGTTAAATGTGCTATTTAAATAAAACTGACAAAAAAAACCAAAGTAGGACGCTATGATGATACTTGAGGAAATAAATCCTTCTTTCCGATCAGGTGGTGCCTTTCTCTTAAAAACAAAGCAACACAAGCATCTAACCAGACCAAAGCCATTTATTCACCTACTTGGAAAAAGGCTACAGGTTAGTTGCTTGCCCTAGACTTACCTCATGCAGAGCTTTGGCATCCTGTAGGTTCTGCATGCTGACTTTAAAGCCGTACGAGTTGGCTATACTTGGCCCTTCGATCTGAGAGTTCTCTTTCTTTGGCACATTCAAAGCGGCAAACTGATTCTGTGGAGGATTTAAAAAAAAAAAAAAAAAAACATGATAAAAGTTGGAATCAGGAGGAAATTACAGACACATCAAACAATCAATGACCTGAGAGACAGCAATGCTACATGCCCGGTTCTGGAGTGATACTATTTAGTTGGATTTCTGACCCGTGCGGCTTGTAGTCTTTGTTTTCAAAAGTCTGAAAAGAAAAATCACAATCAGTTTTTGACCTTCATCTGCGTGGTCAGTAACACTCTTCTCAGGGGGTCTGCCTGGCTCCTCCTCCTCTGCTGGAGTCTCTGAGAAACAGGATCCTCTGCAGACCAGAGAAGAAGTGAATAACAGTGAATGTTAATAACAGAAACTCCATGCTGAATTTTCCCAAGTTAGGAAGGAAGTTAGGAAGAATTGTGGTAAATCCTGACAAATCAAAGGAGACAGATGCACATTTTTTACCCTGAGATATGGGCGTGCTGCACACTGGATCCAGATCTTCTTTACTTCTCCATCGCCTCCTTAAGAAAGGGGTGCTGTGAACGAGCTGGGGACTGGTCCTCCTCTCATCCCTGTCACTGACAGCGAGAGGTGAGGGACTGTGATTCCCTCTTAGCAGCTCTGGGGAATTACAGAGCATAGGTGATAGTGGTTCTGGAGAGTCTTCACCTGGCTTGTTCTCACTGAGCTGGTCTAGGCCAGAGGGGCTTGGTTGATGGGACTGCTGCCATGTAGGCAGCTCTGGGGAAACTGGACAGGTGGTTTTATCATCATCATCCTCTTTATTTTTGTCCTCCTGTTCAAAACAGACACTGCCTTTATCTGAAACTGGACTTGCCTCTGTGGATTTACACCGCAATCTTGTATTCTCCAGGGGAGACAGGATTAAAGACAGGCTCTGTTTCTTTCTCCTTTGGGCTCTCATACAGGAAAGGTTACCACAAAGCTCAATCTTCAAGCTTCTGTCAGCAGCTGACAGCTTGCTTCTTTCTGAGCCCCCATCTTCCTCCACCTCCAGACCACCCCTTTCTGTCTTCATCAGCTCAGACTCTCTTCTCCCTTTTTTTAAACTCTCATACTGCTTTCTAGCTTTTAGCCACAGCTGCACACGCTTGCGGCTTGGTGGGTTTTTGCAGGGCAAAAGCACAACCTTCTTATCGCTGGATGAGGACACGCCACACACTGCTTGTTGTTTATTAGTCTCTGAAGCATCTACTCCTTGAGAAGATGAGATAATGGTGGTGGCAGGGTGCGTCATGGCTGAGAAGGCCGTCTTCCAGAAATGGAGGCCTTCCAGAGACAGGTCTCCACCAAACTCTGCAAGTTCCCGAGCTAACCGAGTGCCCACAGTTAGCTTACGGCCACCAACCTCCCTGTAGAAAAGACGAGGAAAGGATCAGTTCACCCATTTCCATTTGATAAACTACAGTAAATCATCACAGCTCCACAGACGATAGATAATAAAGGTCTATCAACTGAAGCCCTGTAGAAAGTTTGCTGTAGTCTAAAACAAATGCTAAATACAAGTCTTTCCTCAATGGACTTTGTTGGTCAGTCTTTCATGGTCAGTCCCCACCATCATTCAGGTATTTTCTTATCCTAAAATATTCCTTACATTTATTTTATTTCAGTACTTTGTAGATTCCGATGTTTTACAATCCAATTACAAAGCCTGTGAGGGAAAAATAAAAAACCTTACCAATCATCACAACCAGTTAGGATTCTGGTTCTTATGAGAAAACTTTACTGATACACTTATTTTAGTATATTTAGTAAACAATGCTAGATGATGTCAAAGAAATGATTACTGCTTACATTGGCCTCCCTGGGGCATCAGAAGGGTCACTGCAGAAAGGTTCCTGGAAGGTGGCCTCCGACATCTCCAGGTCTAGGAGAGTGCTGAGGATCTCCTCTCGGCTAGGAGGGGACATGAGGGGTTTGAGAATGTGGGCTCCGCCCCCTGCCCCCCTCTGCAGTTGGCTTGCCCTCACCTGTGATAGGGAGCTGATGGAGCGTGGAGAGCTGCTGGGGGTGGTGGATGTTAGTCCATCGATGCCCTCTGGCAGCTCAGCTGTTGGCGATCCCTCGTGGTCGACAAATGAGGCGGAGCTTAAAGGCAGTGAGTCGAAAACTGAAAAGAGCAGCTCTTTTCTCTCATAGTCAAAGTCTTGAAAGGGGCTGAGCGTGTGGGCTTTACCTAAAGAGAAGTCCCACTCTCTGCTCTTGAGGGATGTGAGTGATGTAGACTCGTGGTTCTTGTGCCCATCTAAAAGGTCAGGGCTGTCCGGCCTTGCTTTCTTGCAGTCAGAGCCCCTTTGAAGATCCTCCCCAGAACAAAGCAGCCTGTCATGTTTCTTTTCAGAGTCCAGCGCCTGAGCAGATACAGAATCCTGGCTGATGTCACTCAGGAACTTGACCGGTAAAATTTTATCAGTCACGACAAACTGACTGCCACTGTATGGACTGGAGAACTCTGTTTGATCGATAGCATTTATATCAAATGTGTAGTTGTGCGGGAGCTCTGGTGACAAGCTGTCCTCTATGAAATTGCAGCTGTCCAGTCCCGGGTCTGACAGGAAGAGGGGGCATTCATCGGACATGCTGCCCTCCTGCTTTACTGACAGATTTGGCTGAGTACTGCTCATCTTGCCTTTCCTGTTTCTCGGCCCCTTTTCTTTTGCTGTGGTAGATTTTGGGGCCCTGGGTTTCCGAGAAGTGGGGGTGGGTGCTCTTCTGGATTTAGTAGGTTTAGTGGTGGGAATTAGAACTGCTGCCGCCTGGGCTATGGCTGTAGAGTGGCTTGCTGTACCAACTATTTGTATAGGAAGGGCCTGTCCCTTCTGTCTCGTCTGAAGAAGCTTCTTAAGGACAGCCAAGCCAGATGGGGTCTCAGAGAGAGGGGGGATCTCCCCGTTCTTAGGGCCTGAGTGTGGGGGACCTTCTTTTAGCTGAGCATCTTTATTGTGTTCCTGTACTGGAGGCAGAAGGTCTGTGCAATGTTCCTGTGAATCCTCTGCCTTTACCATGGTGGTCTGGCAAGCTTGCTGCTTCATCTGAGCAGATGCTGAAATGCTTTGGTTGACCTCCATGATGGAAGTCTCACAGTCTTCAACCTTTGGCTCAATAAACTTTGCTACTGAGTTCCTCTCTGGTGTGGATGGAATCTGGGGCGTGCCCTGGCTATCTTTGCCCACCTGCTGCTGAAATGGAGGAACGTCTCGTGAAGAGCTCTCAGAAGGAGGCAACTTATACTCTGGGAAAAGGAGCTGGGAGCTCTCTTTACTTAAGACATGGCTTTTGGGTTCCTCAGTTTTCTTTTTACGAGACCTTCTAGGTGTTGTAGTGCTTGTAGAACTGTTGACAGCACCTCCAGCTTTCATCCTCTGCCTCGAGATAGCAGTATTACCATGTTTTGACTTCTCACTTTGAGGCTCTTTAACAGACTTACTTAGTTTCCTTTTAGCATCTGACAATCTCTTGGATTTGGCAGTTTGACACTTACGTGCTCCTTTGGCTGCAGATGATCTGTGTGGCTTTTGGAAAGCAGAACTAAGACATGGATCAATGAGTGGATTCATCAGCTCTTCTGAACTCCTGGTGTTCATGAGGGGGTCACTTGGGGACCAACAGCGTGGAGGTGTTGAGTCTCTAGGGCTTTGGGATCTATCTGAGAGGTAGCCCAACTCTACCATGACATCTGAATAGTCAACATCATAGTCATGTGCTAACTCACAGTAACATGGTCTAGGGGGTGGCAGAGATGGCAGAATTGGGGCTTTTTTGCAGCCTTTTGGCCTCTGAACCCTTTCACCATGTCTGATCAGAGGTTTGGAGTTGTTGATAGTTTTCTTATTTGTGGAGTTAACCTTTGCCTTTCTTTTGGGATGTTTTTTGGCCTTTGGTTCGGTGACGGGAAACTTGACAGCAGTGGATTCTGGTACCTTGGGCCAGAAATCCTTGAGAGGAGCCAGTTTTTTATAGTGCTCTAGCTTGTCTGGGGTCAACACCACCAACTGCTCAGCTGCATTCACTTTGGACATCTTCACCAGCATGTTTTTCTCTCCTTTGAACCTGTTAATAATAATGTACTTTATAATGATAGGAGGTTCCTTCTTGCGTCTTCTCTGGTACTTTATTTCTTGCCTACTGGAGACATCACTGTCCTTAAGTCGTTCTTTGACAGAAGCTAGGTTTTTAGAACGAGTAGCACCCGAGTGTTCCCCATCCTCTGAATCATATTTCATCTTCCGTTTGGTCCTCAAGGTGTATTTACTACCTGGCAGTGCTGACGGTTTAGTACAGGTGACTTGGGCAGACAAATCTTCCAGTGGGCTTACCACATCCTCAGCAGAGACTTTAGTTTCCTCAGAAAAACAGGAATTGGTAGCAGAGCTGGAGACGAGCGGCTCTGGCTGTAGTTCTGCCTGTTCACCTATGGACCACTCCTCACTTTCGGACTCATTTTTCACAATCGTTTCATCTTTGATTAACTTGGCCTCTTGTAAATCCTGATGATCCTCAGAAATCAGCATTTCAGTGTCTATAGTCACAGGACTAGCAGGTGTTACTGAGGTGATGCCAGTGCTAATCTGGCTATCAGAGGTAGAGCTTTGGACCATCTTTAATTTGTTCCTAGGTCCTGTCATACCTAGCCTTTTTTTGTTCATCTTTAGCTTAGACCTGCGAGGTTGGGCCTGTTCTACCTTGCTGCAGGTGTCAGCCATTTTCTTGTTCACAGGTTTCTTTCTGCTGAGGCAGTTGGAGAGAATGACACTGGGGAAAAACTTGTAGTGTGCCTCCTGTTGGGCAACAATAGTCCTCTCAGTCTTATTTTCCTGATAGTCCTCGTACCTGATTTTCAGCTCACCGACATCTCCTTCTTCGCTGTCTTTGCCAATTTCGTCCTCATGAGGATCAAGAAACTCGTCCTCCTTCAAGGTTGATGGGGCTGATGCGATGCTCCTCAGAAGGGGGCTTTTATTGTCTTTTGTGCTGAGTTCCAGGTCAGTCTTAGCTGAGCAGTTTCTCAGCTCAGAATAACAGAGAGAGAAGGTCCTGTGGTTCTGAAGAATGGACAGACAGTTTGTTTCTACATTCTTTATACTGCCGAACTTCTTCCTGTTCTTGGCAACATTTCCATTACCAAATGGGAAACTTTCTAGGTCCGTCTCATCCAAAGCTATAGAAGCTTTCTTATCGTAGGTGTACAAAGGTCGTAGTTCTTCTTTGTCCATGCAGATGGGAGACACCTCAGGGTGACTGGCTAATATGCAGGGAATAGGGTGCTTGACTGGCTGGATGTAGGGGATTTCTTTATTCACCTTGAACCCTGTGAAACATTCACTACTGCTGTCCTGACTGCTTTTTAACTGAAAGTGCTTGTCAAGCGGCTGCTCTGTGTCCAACACGTGAACTGGTATGTGCTCGGGATGCTTGCACTCCAAAAGGATCTTAGCTGTAGATGGTGGCTCAAGGTGGACTGTCTCTCCGGGGATGGGATTTCTTTTGCCCAACATCTTTTCAGTGGCCGTAAGCGAAGACTGCGTCATTGAGCCGCTGTCTGTTAAGGAGGAATCTATGGGATACAGCATATGAGAAGAAGAGGCATCTCAGTTAGTATCCACAGCAGCAAGAAATTAACCTGAAATTTCAGTCATCTGAAATTCATCTGATCAGATAGAGCAATGAATCTTAGCCCAAAACAACATTTCTATCCCACTATTTGTTGTGCATGTACAATGACAATAAAGGGCTATTCTATTCTGTGCTTGCAGGTCTGCACACACTGCTGTACTAAACATTTCCTGCAAATGTGTCTCTATTTTTAAAATGCAGAGGTAAGAAACACGCATTTCAACAAACAGCAACATCCTTCAAAAGAATGAATTTTATGACTAAGACTTGTCAGATTTCTTTATATGTGATACTGGTATAATTTTATAAAAAGCACAGTGAATCTACTACCAGTCTATGAAGTTGTAGTCACACAAACACTCTAAAAACTGAACAGTTAATTAACCCCAGGGAGTCAGTTTTCATCCCCGAGTCTGGCACTATATCACATTGTAGACTGTCAGGTCACAGAGCCAAAACTGAGAATGATCCCAACTTTTTCCTTCTGTAGCAACTACCACATCCCTCTCCTGACATCCTGACAGAGCGTGAATCAGCAGGGGGTGTCAGATGGTCATCAAAGCAAACTGACACTTCATGCCGTTTCAGTACATATCAGCATAAGACGACTCACCGCTGCTCTCGTCTGCTGCGCCATCGAGCTGCGGGATGGAGAGGTTAGCGAACAGAGAGTTGTTTCCACTCCACTCCATGTCTTCGTCAGAGGACTCCTGCTGGGCATCACTGAAGCAGTTTTCTGTCTCCTTCATGCAGGGTCTGTGCACACACACACACCAACGACAGGAACCGCATTTTAAAAAAATGCCCAGGCAGGGGATGACTTTCACAAATCATGTACACCAGGGGTCACCAACGTTTGAAAGTGAGAGCTACTTCTTGGGTACTGATTAATCTGAAGGGCTACCAGTTTGACACACACTTCTGAAATAACAAATTTACTCAATTTAACTTTAATTATATGTTATCATTAATAATTAATGATATTCATCTATGTAAAGACACTGATTATGGCAACTATTTCCGTGGAGACCTGCTCGCACTGATCTAATATTTAATAATAAACATTTTTTTATATATTATCTCTAACAAATTGATACCAATGCAATTGTGATTTAAAAAAAAATAGCAACAAAAAATAAAAAAAGATGCCGCTTACTGGCAAATTGTTATAGTGAGCTATTTTTAGAACAGGCCCGCGGGCTACTCATGTGGTTCTTGTGGGCAATCTGGTGCCCGCGGGCAACATGTTGGTGACCCCTGATGTACACCATTCGTTCACCTATGTACTTAAGATACGACCAGAGACAAAGAGTGTAGCTTACGCTCACTTGTACTTATTATTACAAAGTGAAAACGTTTTGATGCACAAGATACTCCAAAACTGATGGTTATGCTTTGGCCTCAAACAATGCAGAGATAAACATGCCTCTGAGAGGATGCACTCTCAGGAGGGTTGCTGTCCCATCGCTGTGACATTATCACACTGAGTTCTGCCTCTTCTTTGTCCAGTTCTGGGCCTGCTTCCTCTTCATCACTGTTGCAGTTGTAGTTTGTGACACCAGGGAGTGAGTGGGACTGGGAGTTCTGCCTAGCGGGTGTCCTGCAGAAACCATCGTCCTCCAGGCCAGCCAGCAAGTCAATGATGACTTGGTCTTGGCTGCTGTCTGCATGAAGGACAAAAAGAAAACACAGACAAGATATCAAAGAGCTGTACGCAACAACTTTCACTCCAGATCAGCCAGTTGATCAAAGATAGAAATGTCTTTTGCTTACAAACTTTTTCATAAGTTTTTGGCCACCAACTCAGAAGAATTTAAAATGAAGAAGAGAAAAAGAAGAAACTAAATAGGTTGTTTACTAAAGAAAACAACACTTGGACAGCTGTTAAGAATTGAGGTGAAAAGTTTCTCCTTTCGGGGTGTAGTGGCAGCCAAGTAGACAAGAACCAGATGTATACAGAGGAAAGAATCCACTAAATATCAGAAAATTCAGGATGGAAAGTGAAACAAAAAAAAAAAAGTGGCTTCAGCAACAGGACGACGATCCAAAACAGGCCTCAAAATCAATTTCAGAAAACAAGCTGAAGCTTCTGGAGTCAAAGTCACATGACCTGACCACTGAACATCTGTCGAGGGATCTTTGAAATGCTGTTTGTACAATACAGCCTTAAAATAATCGCCTAAAATCACAGTTGAATCATGGGTAAATAAAATAGAAAATTTAAAACATAAATGAATTAAAGAACAACCGCTAAGAGGCTGTGTTACCTAAGAGGGGCAAGTGGTTGGATGTCTGGGAGAGTGGGAGGAAAGACTGACTGTTCTCCAGGAGAGTCAGGATGGCCTCCTCATCAACGACAGCCTCCTCTGGGACTTTCCCACTGCTCCTCACAGAGTCTGCAGCCAGCAGCAGACAAGACGAAAACTACCGTTAGACATTCTTAGATGTGACACATTAAAAGAAGAGGATCAACAACACAGCACAGTTCAGCATTAGCTCGGTGACTCCCATCTCTGGCAGTTTCTACAGTACCAGTGAAAAGTTTGGATACACAAACACAGATTTCCTGCACATTAGCCTAATGTCGGCCTCACATAGTCACTCTTTCAACTCCCTGACTTGGGAAGGAGCAATGAAACAAACATACAGGCAGAATGAGAGAAGAAACAAATGCACGTGACAAGTGAAACCTAGTCAAAATAGTTCTTAAATTCTATAAAGGAAAAAGTGTCGGGTGCACTTTTTTAAAAAATCCAGCTCTTTTACAAATCAAAGTATTTAGTCTCTTCAGATCTTCTTCATCTCCTATAGTGAATCGAACTACTTTCAAAGATGGTGTTAAAAGAGGATTTGTTCTCTGTTCTATTCTCAGTTTTAATACGTTTATAACAACTTTCATTTCTGACTTTGGCTTTATACCCACAAAAATGTAAGAAACAAATGTTGCTGTCCAACGTTTCTTGCATACAAAAACTTATTCGACTTCCTGAAAAGCCAGTTTATTCAGTTATATATATTGATAACTACCCAAGAAAGAGATTACTGCCATAGTTGCTCTGAAAACATTTGGAGACTACCAGCGTGGCCCAACAGAGAGACATGAAATGGTAAAATGTATTCTAACTTGAAATTACTGATGAGCCACCAAATAAAAAGTGTAAAAAAACAAATCAGAACAAATCTTTGGTCATTAAGACTTCATAGCAGGTCAAACTATCCCATCATCATATAACTCAAAGCAAAATCTGCTGGTCTGTGATTCAACTACTGCAACTGTCCTCACCTGGCTGTGGACCCCCGTGCACCTCCACAGCGTTAGCAGGAGTACATGGAAGCCCGTCTGGGGTCAGGGGGTCAAAGTGAAGTGTTAGTTCACCGGGGAAATCTTCTTGGTTCTCCCCATCACCAGACAGATCTTGTGTCCTTAAGGAGATAAACAGACATCGTATCACATAAAGTGTGAAACTAATTTAGCTCTCCATCACAATATTTGGAAAGCAGGGACACAGTTTCACTCTTTAACAAAACATTCAACGGTGTTGCCTGTGTGGCTGTTAGCTGAATTAGAAAGCTGAGCAGCTCGTGCAGCAGCCATCTTTTATTAGCATCTCTTTACAGCAGGTCTTAATCAGAGAAAGTGCTCGGTTTGGTGGGTGAAAGCTTTGTGTGAGACTGCACTAGTATGGAGTGTGTCTCTTGTCTGGCAACTTGTGAGGAAGGATATGGGTGTGTGTACAGCTAAGTGGTGTGTGTCTGTGTGTTGGCAGAGGGAATATGAATGGAAAACGGGCAGGCAGCCAACTGGGCTTTGTATCCCTCCGGATCGCCGTCAGCCACAAGCTGCCTATCACGTTCCCTTAATCATGCTGCCCCTGCTGCATCGCCTAGCAACTCACCACTTAGTGACTCTGAAATATTGAAACGAAGACAAGGTGGGCGGCCGCCACTCACACGTGGAACAGATTTCACAGGAATGGTTTTGAGAAAGAAAAAAAAAAAAGAATTCCATTTTAGGCACTGCTCTGCAGGAGGTCTTTCAGATCTTGTGAAGATGGAAGACTAACATCTGAACCCTGAGTGTGACCAAGTAAAAAGCCCCCAGGATACTAAACTGTTGCTCCTGTGACTGCAATAGTGCACAGACGACTTCTGCAGTTCACGCTTCTGTAAACATTCTGATGCAATATGTTGAAAAGCACTGACTGACAGGTGAAGCTGCAGAACACGATGACTGAGCCCAGTCACAGCTCAGACAAGAACACAAACACTCGTGTGGAAGACGGCCAGACAGAGACAAATAAACAGCAAACGCAACAGACAGAATAGTAGACTATGAATCACAGCCTTGTGGACACCCTCTAATTCACTTTAAATGATGAATGAGCAGCAGCAGCAGGCAGGAGGCTGATAAATGATGAATGGTTTTCAGACAACATGGCTGTAAAATGAAATCTACTCCAGTCTCAGAGAGGCTGAGAGTGAGGGAGGTTTCATGGCAGAGACTTTGTTCTGCTGGTGCTGTATGATGAAGAGCCTCCCGAGAGTCAGCGTGCACGTGCCGCTGTCTGGTTGTTCTTAATTAGTCTGCCAGCTAACGGCTTTAGAGGCCGCCAGGGAGGGAGCCTGGCAGGCGTCAGGAGATTTCTGCAGTGATGAACACATTTTGCCACCAAGCCACGCCCCCTCAGAGTTTGAATGATGAGAGAGAGAAAGACAACTAAAAAGTCTTGTTAGCCGATACCTGATTTGTAAATGCTGAAGTATATACTGAAATATAAGCTCTGAGCCATTTGAAGAGCACTTTCACAAGCCATTAACAATATTTAACTTAGGACTACTCGTTACGTTAAAAAGTACACTGTAACAACAAAACTACTGCGCCACACAGCTTAATCTCTGATTCAGGTGTTTTTCATCTCATTATTACTGGTGTACAAAATCAAGCAACTAGCCACATCTGTGAAAAAATAGATCGTTCTGTAATAGGATATCAACACAGCAGGTCAGCTTTTGAAACATCTTCTCTCGGCATTACTCCATGATCAGCTGTAAGTGGTATTACGGCAAAGTTGAAGCGCAGTAACTTGAGTACAGAATGGGGATGCCGAGCACTGAGGTAATAAGGACTACAAATCACCATCACTCTCTGCAACTCAGTAACTGCAGAGTCCCAACCTCTGGCATCAGCACAAACACTGCACTGAGAGCTCCACAGCGTGGGTTCCTAAGGCAGAGCAGCTCCACTAGGTGTAATGTGTAGATGACTTAAGTATGCACATATGATTTGCACCTTTGACTGTAATTTTCTATCTGCTGCCTCAACACTAAAGTGTGCAGTTGCACTAACTGTTAAGATAACGCCATGCCGAATGATGAAGAGTTAGGAATGCCAATGCGGGAGGTTTTTTTAAAGCCTTGTGAACTAAAAAGGAAAAACAATTAAATAGAAATATTTTGGTGTAAGTGGTCACAACTGGCCACACATACACTGATGAGGAATCAAAAGTAAGCGCTGTTTTGTGAGGCTCAAATGACACAGGCTCTGAGGCTGACACTGAGATTAATACGCAGGAGTTGGAAAAATTAAATAGTAGAACTACATCTGCTGATGCTAATTTATACAAACAGATTAGCTACAGGTGTCTTTGTTTAACACTTAATCTAAGTGACAGTTTGTTAATTTCCTCAGATCTTTACACATTAACCCCAGGCCATGTGGGGCAATCAAGTCCGAGCACTGTCCAACGTTTTCTCTTCCTGTCACTGGGACCACTGTTACCTTCACCCTCCACATCTTCTCGAGCTCTTCCCTGAGCCCTTGGTATTTCTCAAGCTTCTCGTGTTCCTTCTTCCCGATGTTGCTGTCATTCAGAACTGCTATGTCTATCACTACAGCTGTCTTCTTTTGTTTATCTACCACCACTATGTTCGGTTGGTTGGCCACCACCATTTTGTCCGTCTGTATCTGGAAGTCCCCCAGGATCTTGGCTCGGTCATTCTCCACCACCCTTGGTGGTGTCTCCCATCTTGACCTCGGGACTTCCAGGCCGTACTCGGCACAGATGTATACTATGCCGGCCACTTGGTTATGGCATTCCATGTATGCCCTGCCTGCTAACATCTTGCATCCTGCTGTTATGTGCTGGATTGTCTCAGGGGCATCTTTACACAGCCTACACCTGGGGTCTTGCCTGGTGTGGTAGATCCCAGCCTCTATGGATCTTGTACTTAGGGCTTGTTCCTGTGCTGCCATGATTAGTGCCTCTGTGCTGTCTTTCAGTCCAACTTTGTCCAGCCATTGGTAGGATTTCTGGATGTCAGCCACTTCCTCTATCTGCCGGTGGTACATACCGTGCAGGATGGTTCCTCCTCTTCCTCCTCTTTCTCGGGTTTCTGCTGCCTGAGGTGTTCACT
>VURO01049389.1:8904-32947 GCA_015108175.1 Pelvicachromis taeniatus | reverse complement strand
ATGCAATGGGATGATAAGCTACATCAAAGTTATTGATGCCAGCATAGCCACAGATATCTTCACTGTGACGTCACCACTTTCCCAGATTCACATAGAACTCTATAAGTATCTCTCCATCTCCCGCCAGTCCTCCAGCTGTTTCCCTGAAACCTATTATTCCCCAGGCATAAAGGAGCATGTTGCTGCTCCACATGCCTTATTGTTTCCCAGAGCCCTGTGATTGGTTCAGACTGTGGGAAACCTGAACCAGAGTAAGACCCACACATTCATATGGAGATGGTGTAGTATAAATAGGAGGGATGAAGCCAGCAGAGATCAGAACTATCTACAGAGACTTCTCCAGCACAGAAATCCAAGCATGGCACCTACAATCAGTGCAGCAGTGACCAAGCCCCAGGAGAATCTGAAACTGACTCACAAGGTAAGTCGAAAATTAATAGAATTTATATAAGATTCACAGCATGCCAGTAATCATACACGAGAGCTTGTGTTTTGTTAATGCTAACTTTATCCTCCCAAATGATGTTATTAATGATTTTGTTCTCCTTTCTGCAGCTCAGAAAACCTCTAGTGGAGAAGTTACACAGAGAACAAATCAACACAAGCATTGAGCAGCTCAAGTCTCTCCTGAGTCCAGAGTTCCTCAAACAGCAGCCAGACTCCAAACTGGAGAAAGCAGACATCCTGGAGATGACTGTTTGCTTCCTGACACAGCTACAGCTGCAGAGAAACCTGCTGACCCACTCCAACAAGCTACAGACTGCCTCTGATGAAAAGCTGAGGGACGTTGACTTCTGTCTTCTGAGTCCAGACCAGCATCACGAAAGACAACAGCGCCCTGTGGAGGCCGTGGTAGACACTCGCATAAAGTAGTCGACCATATTTGACCATATTGGTCAAAGATTACTGGACTGAATTCCTTGAAATTCTTTGTAATTTTTCTTCTGTATTTACAGAAGTATTTACTTTGTGTGTTTAATGTGTAATTTCCTGGTAAATGACACCAATATTGTTTTTCATGTTAAGAAACAAAGCATCCTGTCATGCATGTTGCATGAATCAAATTGATTGCATCAGCAATTATTATTATTTTTCAACATGCTACAAGCATAGGTTCTCTATAATGTTATAGTAAGATTATCTTTTAAGTAATATTGATCATTTGATAAGAAGTTTTATTCTTCATCAAAAGTGTGGTCATATGTAAATGTTTAAATGATTTTTGGGGTTAATATCACTCTGTCACAGTTTTCCAGTGACTATTATCTGTTTGTGAATTAACTTTTTTTTTTAGGTAGATGCCTTCATCACATTGTGATAAGAACCTTTGATCTGTTTTAAGGTCACTTTTTGTTTTGTTTAGTAATTTGGCATTTTGTTTTTCATAAAGACAGCTGTTCCTTTACTCGATTTGAGTACAGTGTTTCTTGTAGTCATTTAGAAGTTGTTGCTGTGATGTATCATCACCTGCTGTTAGAGCATTTATACTTTAATGTGACTCACTTTATCTCACTGAATAAACAAACACTGCCAGATGGAAACGATGTCTCCTGATATCTTTGTTGTTTTTAAGGGCATTTGATCATTTTTGAGTAGAAGCTGAAGTTTCACTCTGCACATGTAATCTAACTCTGGTTAAAAAAAGTTATAAGTTATCTTCTCTGCTTTGAAGGCACTTTAGGGTCAACTTTTCAAAGAGAAGAAGCAGTTTCTGATAGGTTACAGCTTTAGGAACATTTTGAATTTATTTTGGGGGTCTCTTTTACTTATTTGTAGTTTATATTTTATTTAAATGAGATACAGTTAACATGACAACTGAAAATTCCACATAAAGAAACACCATCATTCCCATGGAGCATTATCTATGCAAGGTTTTATGCTTGTAGCAAAGAAAACTTAAGATAAAAAAATCTGTTATACTCACTGGAATCAAAACCTTGTTCACCAATGTGCATATGCTGAATTCACATTTACATATTAGCTGGCTTACAGTGTTTTGTTTTTTTTTCAAAAAAGCTAAACTTCTGTTGTTCAGTTCCAGTCGATGTGAACTGTACTCAGCTTTCTGTTCTTAGCTGACAGGAGTGGCCCTTAGTGTGGTCTTCTGCTGCGGTAGCCCGTTTTTTTAAAGGTTCAACGTGTGCTTTCAGAGATGCTCTTCTGCATAACTTGGTGGTTATACTAATTTTTTCCCCCTCCTCTCAGCTTCTCGGAGAAACACTGATTAACATACACAATTTGAACTACACAATTTACAGTTGGGGCAATCTGAGATAGGAGATGGAAGTTGAAGAACATTGCCCAGAGTTTTTGTGGAACGAGTAAGTACAGGCAAGTATTCAAAGGTCCGGGCGATTAGGGACAGAAATGTAATTGGGAACAACAAGTGAAGAGCGTGTGTTGACAAAATGAAAGGAGCAATTTGAGGAGCTGATGAATGAAGTAAATGAGAGAAAGAGAGAGGCGGAGAGATAGAGAATAGTTAGTGAAGAAGAGAGTTCAGAAAATTAATAAAAGGAAATGAAGGCAGCTATGAAAAGTTTGAAGAGTGAAAAGGCCAGATAACTGGGTGCCTGGCAAATGGAGAAGTGTACTGGTAAAACTTTTCAAGGACAAAGTCAACAAAGGTTAAAAGTAGAGGTGAGCAGCAGCGACGATTCACGTGCAGAAAGAGCACCACAGATGTTATGTTTGCTTTGTGAGTGCTGGAGTGGCACTGTGTCTTTGTGAATTCAGAGAAAGCATATGATAGAAAGCCAAGAGAGGAGCTATGGTACTAATGAGGAAGTCAGTAGTAGCTGATAAATATGTGAGGCTGGTGAAGGACATTTATGAGGACAGGAAGACAGAGATGTGGTATGCAGCAGGTGAGAGAAAAAGGTTCAAGATGGGGGTGGGATTACGTCAAAGATCAGCTCTGAGCCCCTTCTTGTTTCCAGTGGTGATGGACAGGTTGACAGACAAGGTCAGGCAGGAGTGTCCATGGATCAGTAGAATTGATTTTCCCAAGTGGCCACATGAGAAAACGGGACTGTTTTGGAGGCTCCCACCCATAAGTTTATGAAGAGATTAAATTAATATTGAGCAGAGCTGAGTTCAGCTTATTGGTGCAGCCCTCCAGAGTCCGATTAGACAAATTATAAAAGTTAAACTTTTAAATTTGTCTAAGTTTACCTTCACGCAACCAATATATAAATGCCATGAAATGTAGAGGGACCATTCAATACTTATGTCAACTGGACTTCTTCTGCCTTTCAGGTACAGCATGTATACCTTTTTGTTCTTTTTGTATTTTCTCTTTTGTTGATAAATAGCAAGTGTATTTTTCTATCATGTCAGTCTTGAGCAAAATCTCTTCTTTGTTGAAATAACATGGAAATAGAGAAGGTATACCTAGTAAAGTGGCTGGTGAGAGTATGCTGATACACATGGACGCACGAACTAGTTAAATCAGTGGCCACTTTCAGTCTTACAGTACTACTATTGTAGTCTGTCAAAAGAAAAACTTCACTATAAAACCTTTGAGAAATTTCTGTTTTCTGTTTCAGTACTGACTGACATAATTATCTTTATTTTGTGCTTTTAAATACAGTGAGCACCCTAAAAAACTGCAAGACTGACATATAGCCAGGCTCAAGTAGGTTTATGTTCTCTGCTTATCTCCTCTCCATCTGTTTGTGTCTATCTGCTGTCTGTGTAGGGGCTCAGGTTTCTCATTTCCCTGCCTCTGAGCCCCCCACAGCTTCATGCACAAGGCTGAACGTGCCCCAGTCACACGCCCTCCTCTTTCTCTGCTGCTGGGAGCCACAGCGACACACGGCTTCCCACACTTCTGTATGCAGCCTGCTCAGCAGCACACACAATAGAAGTGTGTCTGCTCTAACAAAGCCTCAGGACTGTTCTCAGGCAGGGAAAGCACAGAGGCCCACTTCACAACCATCTGGTTTTGCAATCACTCGATGCTGAGAAAAAGATCTCAGGCAGCAGATCAGCTTCCAGAGAGAAAATTTTAATAAAGCTTTAAGTTCATTTAGAAGATTATTGAATATTATTCATTTGAGTTGTCTTTCTTATCATTCGAAATAATTAAAGACAGAAACAGCTGTCCACGTATTTGAAAAATGTTGTAGTGAGTATTTGCTGCTGCAATTGAGATGTTAATAATGTGTTAGTAACAGTTTTTATCATCCGTGCAGCACATTTTAGAGTCTTAGATTAGTGTCGTTAAACTGTCTGTCCTGTGTTGCATCATGGACCATGTCCATGGTCTGAGCTTCACAGAAGGAAACAAAATTTTCCCGTGTCCACTTCAGGAAGAGCATTTTCCCACTGACCTCACTTATGTATGGCATACATATAAAGCATCCCACCTGTTCTCTATGACAGCCATTAAATTCGCTCTATTGTCCTGAGCTCTGAGGCCCCTGATTGGCCAGAAAGCAGTGAAAGCGCAAGATGAGCAGCATAAATAAGGAGCATGCACACAGGAATAAACAGACACGTCGTCTGAACCTTGCAAGCAACACCAGAACTTCCCACCAGAAGAAGCAGACCTCGTCATGGCTCTCTACGCAGACCTCGCTATTCAGGACACCATGAAGGAGCAACTGTTTAGGTGAGCTGAAGTTCTGTTTCTCTATTCCTACTATGAGCTGTCCACTAGAACTGTACTTTTCACCGAAAGGATAAATATTTTAATATAGTTGTGACTTTTCTTTCAGGTGTAAGCTTCACATGCTGGAGAAGAAATGCAGCACTGGAGTGGAGAAGCTGAAGGCTCTGATTGCAGAACATCTGCAGAATGGTCTCCCTCTCTCAGACTTACTGGAGAAAACAAAGTCATTGCTCACGTTAAGAAAAGCCCTGCTGACACACAACGGCTACTCCAAATATTCAAGGGACATTTTGCGTCTGTTTCCCGATGCAGAGGATGACGTGGCTCCGCTGTGCTTTTAAGAACATGAATGACAAAAAGTCATCAAAACAGGATTCAAACCACTGCATTTTTAATGGCAGTGATGCAAGCTGGAGCTCTGTCTTAAAAATCTACTGACTTATGACTTAAGAAATGCATTATTTGCATTACAACGAGGAGACTCTCAAGGGTACCTATGGCACATTTCAACCATTTCACTGAGTATTTCCTTTTTTTAAAGAAAACATTTATTCAAGCTCATATGATATGATTTCAGTCTAGCTTTAACAGGAGTCTGTGGAAGATAACTGAATTCATGGTCAAAAGTGGTTGTTGACTGTGCAGAAGGTGTGATTTGCTGCTATTTGTGGGATTTAAGTTTCTTGTGGTTGTCATTTTTATTTGAAGGCCACAGAAAAAAAAATCCAGCCTTAAAACTATGCAACAATTAGCTGTTGTTTGTGTAATTAGTATTTTTTTTTTACCAGAATTTTAGCAGTATAATTTTTGCATTTTATACCAACAGCACAGTTACTGCGAAAATGCTGAGTAGACTAACACTGTGTGATTATACGTTTGCATATGTGTCTCGCTGCCTTGTTTCAAGGTATATTTGATAATATCCCTTAATACAAACCTTTCTTTTGAAAGAGGATTTATCTTTGTTTATGCTGTGTATGCATATTTGTTTATTCATCAGTTTCATTTTTATTCATCCAAAGTGGATTTTAATTTGTTTTTATGTTTTTTGCATATTTCAAGAAAATAAATATCTGAAGCTCAAGTTCTTGTCATGTGATTTTATTTGAATTAATCTGGGAGAATCAAACTGTTTACATTTTTTGTGTTGGTTCAAAAAACTTTATTATAAATATATTAAATGTACACACTCCCCTGAGTGAAAATTTTAAACACCATGCTTCATGAGAACGGCTCGATCAATGTGAAAAGATGCTAATCGCAGTCTCTGATAATCACTGAATTTGATGACATAGAGCAAGGGTGCTAGTGGCAGCCCTTGACAACCATTCTTGTGTGACTGACAGGCACACAAGAAAAGAATGTAGTGCTATGCATCCCCTTTATCCACTTTAATTCATACTATGATATAGCAGCTTTGAATGAGACAAAGAGAATTTCCTCTGTTCTGGTCATTATAGCAGACTTCACCTTCTTAACACTGACAAATATTGTGGTTGTCATTTAAAAAAAACAAAACATAGTACAACAACCAACAATGATATGTGCAGTTTTCTTGTGCAATTCTCAGTAACATGCTGACTCCCTAAATAGACAGTCATCAGAGCTCTGGGAACATCTTATCTACAGTATCATACTTAAACAGGAGGACAGGACAGGGCTTTAACACTGCTGTTAAGCCATCATTCAAACACTAAATTTGCTTGTAAAAAAAGTACTCTAATCCCATCAGCATATGCAGCAGCTTTTGTGGAGGCCAATACATTGAGACACTTGGCACTATTATTTTCCTTCTATATGTCATGCTCTTTTATGTAACACCACATTTTAGAATGATGAAATGTGCTGTAATCTATTAGCTCATACGAGTTTAACCAGCATTTGTCTGTTTGTTCTACGGTCCGTCATATTTTTATGTCAACCTAACAAAAACAGTCATAGTCAAGTGAGAAATAAGCAGCAACATTTGCCTCAGTAAACTGCAGCTAAAGTTACCCTGTTTCAGATTTCACTGCCTATCACAAATACACTGTTAAATATGCAAAGAGGATTTTCACTTTTATATAATTTCTATGATGAAATAATCAAAATAAGTCAAGCAAAATGTGTTGTTTTTTCTGATTGTTTTATTGCGCATCACTTGGCTTGAAGAGATACATTCATTTTGAGATGTTTTACAAATAACAACACCTTCATTGAAGGTATGTGTGCTGTCACTCACAGGGTGATAAGCAGCACATTTGTCTCGAACGTTGTCTGCTAAAAATGCAGACAGTTAACGCATTTTAAAGAGCAGAAAGGGACATTTCAATCAGTAAAGTATGTGGATATCACATTAAATTTTAAACATGTTCAACATGCATACGTACATCACTGTCAGTGTAGCCAACAATATATAGGAATTCAAACTGGGAATAATAACGTTTACTTCACAAAGTGATGCCTGAATCGGAATGCGACTACTTTTGAAACTCAAAATAACAGCCAACCCGTTGTCTGCAAATATTACAGAAACACAGAATCTGACCTTTACAAAAGGCAATATAAATTAAAGGAAAATGCAGCACAGGCAATAACTCTTCAAAATAAGATAACCCCAGAAACAAGTACAATTACAGGTACTTCTACAAAGATAAGAGTTTTTGCTTGAAAGCACACTTTTATACAAGTCCTTCCAAGGCTTCTACCAAGGTCTCCATAGAGCAGTGCTGACTGGACATTTGTCTTTGATGATGCTCGTCTGGACTGTGGAGCTAGATAAGTTGGCCTCTCTCAGGTTCTTATTAGAAGAAGCATGCAGGTTGTTGACATGGTTCAGCAGTCTTCTCTGAGACTGAGTCTTCACCTCATCTTTGGACAGGAAATGGACCATTTCTTGGACACATCTGGAGTAGCCCTGATCGACTGTTGCAGAATTCACAGCTTGACGCTGCTGCTGTAGTCGTCTCAGGAAGCAAACGGTCATCTCCAGGATGTCTGCCTTCTCCAGTTTGGAGTCTGGCTGCTGTTTGAGGAACTCTGGACCCAGGAGAGACTTGAGCTGCTCAATGCAGGTGTTAATTCGCTCTCTGCGTAACTTCTCCACCAGAGGCTTTCTGAGCTGCAGAAAGAAGAACAATAATATTATTAAACTTGTTCAGGGGCACAGTTTTTAGCACAAAAAAAAAATCACTTTTCTGTATGTGATACTGAAATCTCTATGAAACTCCAGTTTACCTTGTGGGTCAGATTTGGATGCTCCTGAGAACTGGTCATTGCCGCAGTGACTGTAGGTGCCATGGCTGGATCTCTGTGCTGTAGACGTCTCTGTAGAGAGAATCTGATCTCTGCTGGCTTCATCCCTCCTATTTATACTCCCACATCTCCATATGAATGTGTGGGTCTTGGTCTGACTGGAGTTTCTCACAGTCTGAGCCAATCAGAGAGCTCAGCAAGACAATAAAGGATGCAAGACACTGAATGGTGTTATTGCCTTAAGGATAATGGTTAGATCTCAGGGGAACAGCTGGCGGGCTGGGGGGAGGTTGATGGAGAGAGACTCACACAGCTCTGTGTGGATCTGGGAAAGTGGTGACCCTGTAGAGAAAGCTGATCTCCTGCCTGATGCTGAGATCAATGACTTTGACTGAGCACACGCTCCTAATAACAACAGAAAACACGTCTGAAACAGTCATGAAAATATGTTAGGTTTAGACAATCACATATTTCTGCCTTATTTACAACAAAGCTGTCGCAATTATGTGTCATTTTAAATTGACTAGAATGCAGATATTTTTGCTGATGTTGTTATTGCACAAAATTTAATAATACTATCGTGGAGACAACAGAAACTTTCCTCAACACATCTCCCTATCAACAGCTGGATTATTGAGATCTTTTAATAAAGCAGCACATGATCAATTACAGGATGAACTCCCTTTATCCTATCAAAATCATCATCATCATCATCATCAAAAAAAAAGAATAGAAAGAAATTAAGAAAAAGGCAGGAATGCAGAGAGACAATCTGAATCTAAAGAAGGAGAAAAAGAGCCTTTGAATGTTCATTAATCCCAAAACATGTCTGCATTCCTTATAGCAGTTTTACAAAAGCCTGGTAATGACGAGTCTTGATGGCTGGAATTTCCATTCACAGGCAATGAGACAAAACTCGTAAACTGACTCCATAATTAATCTGATGTGCAACCAGACACACTTCTTTTGTTCTTGAAAGCAGTAAATGGGGAGAGTGTGGGAAACCAGAGAAAAACCACTCACAGAGCCCCTGAGGGACAATAGAGGCAGGCCAGACAAAGATGTCTGTGAAGGGGGAGGAATTCTTTACCACTGAATTATAAATTTTTACATAATTTAGTCACTCAAGATGAGAAAATGTGAATTTGGAGTTCTTACTAATTATATTTTTCATATATTATATTAAATAAATTCTTTGAAAACTTATGTTATGATTTGTGGTTTTGTTTAAATAAAATGTAAAATAATATTTTTATAAAATAATATTTTACATTTAAAAAAATAAATAATATTTTTTAAATTACAATTTAAATTAAAGAAAAGTGCCAAATTATCACACTGTTTTTAAATTTCAGTTTTATTTGTAGTTCTACATTGTTACCAAGGACCAATTTTAAACTCCTGACAGCTACACCATGATAACAATGTGTATTAATTGGATACATTTTCATGACAAAATAAAAACTAAGTAATATAGTAACAACTATAATAACGTAGAATTTTTGTATTAAATAATAAGACAAGACTTATTTGATCTAATCAAAAAATAGCAGCCAATACATTAAATATAATTAACAAATAGTTAAGTTACGTCAACTAGCTCAATAAAATACAATATGACAAATCAAAAAAAGCCTAATAAAGTAAAAAAAAAGAGAGCCAAATAAACTGAAAAATAAAGCAGAATAAATAAAGGAGTTTTTTTTAAAGTAAACTATTAAAAAAACAAAACAAAGGAGAATGTCATATTTATTACATATTTTCCTTAATATATGCTCACAGTGTCCTTATATCTCTGTGCAGATATTGTGTATAAAGTAAATGTACATACAGAAAATGTAATTATGAAATACACATCCAAATATATACAGTTAATTTACATCCCTAATCAAAATATTTGTGTTTATACTAACTCTCCTAGCTTAGTTACTGACAGTGTCTACACAACAAACTCTCTAGAGCTGGGAGCTGCTGGTGTGTAGATGAATTAGCATTTAACAAGGCACATGCCCATTGTCGAGTGAGAGCTCAGTCAATGAACAGAGTGTGGGAAAACTGTGTGAGAGCGAGTCACAGTTCAGTGTGATTAGCATCTTCAACCTCACCAGCACCTGACTATTCTCCAAAGGGGAATTGGCACACTTCAGAGGAAGATTTTCTTCACTTCTTATTCTCTTTTTCCTTGTATTTCTTTCTCTGCTGGTCTCTCTTTGGTGCCAATTCTGTAACTTTTGCCAGCTTCATTTCCACTCTGTGTAGTGGGTCATTATTTCCACTGATAGATGCCAAACTACCATGGCAGTGTCATCCTTTTTAAAAGGGTTATAAAGGCTTCTTTCGCAAAGTACGCTTTCAGACAAAGACTTTTATCAATGCCAAAATATATAATTTGACAAAAGATAGCAAATAATAAATACAGAAACAGACTCTAATAGCTAATATCTCAGGTGATATCTTATTTCCTAACTGATTAAGTTAAACTAAACTTACATTTTGTAAGTTTAGTTTAACTAATGCACTCTATTAAAACAGAAAATTTGATAATCAAGCTTTACAATATGGCCTTATGCTATGTTTCAGATTATTACTTATTCTTAAAACAGAACTCTACCTTTCAATCCTGCAATTTTATTTTGATATCAACAACTAATAATTGAAATGAGCACACAAATGTGACACTAATTTTCAAATATGAGCTTTTTAATGTGAAAAGTGCGTATGGCATGCTCTCACGTGTGTGATGGGAAGATCAGCGTGTGCTCAGTCAAAGTCATTGATCCAAGCATCAGGGGGAAGATCTCCTCTCTACAGGGTCACGACTTTCCCAGGTTCATACATGCCCCACCCATTACCCCCACCCCAGTCCTCCCCTGAGACACAGCTATTGTTCCTCCAGCAATATAACAGCATTCAGCATGTTGCTACTCTCTTATTGTCTTGCTGAGCTCCCTGATTGGTCGAAATGGTGAGAAACTTCAGCCAGGCCAGAACCCACAAATTCATATGGAGATGTGGGATTATAAATAGTAGATATGAAGCCAGAAGAGTTCAGATTATCTCTACAGAGATTTCTACAGCACAGATATCCAGGCATGTCACCTACAATCACTGCAACAATGAGCACTTCTCAGGAGCACTCAACTCTGCATCACAAGGTAAATTGCCCAGCAATACCTAAACATATCTTTAGAAGTTTTCTCATATAATCCGGATAATCCGGTCTTTCTTTTCTTTTTCTAACAAAAAAACTACTGAACAAGTTTATTAATGACTTTGTCCCTTTTTCTGCAGCTCAGAAAGCCTCTGGTGGAGAAGTTACGCAGAGAGCGAATCAACACCTGCATTGAGCAGCTCAAGTCTCTCTTGAGTCCAGAGTTCCTCAAACAGCAGCCAGACTCCAAACTGGAGAAGGCAGACATCCTGGAGATGACCGTTTGCTTCCTGACACAGCTACAGCAGCAGAGTCAAGCTGTGGACTCAAAAGCTGCCGATAAGGGCTACTCCAGATGTGTCCAAGAGGTGGCACATTTTCTGTCCAAAGAGGAGGTGAACACTCCGTCTCATAGAAGACTGCTGAACCATGTCAACAAACTGCAGAACTCATTTAACAACCTGAGAGAGGCTGATATCTCTGGTCTGAGCACAGTCCAGACCACCGTCACCAAAGATAAGACTCGAGTCAACAGCTCCCTCTGGAGGTCGTGGTAGACACCTACTGACAGAAGCTGTTAACATTAATATTATTTTCAATGTTAATTAAGAAATCTGTGTCAGATTTTTTCTTCTGTTGCACTGATCGTTTTTTCTTTCTGAGAAACACAATATTGTTTTCTGTGAATAACATATTTTCTCTCATTGATGTATGATATTATAACTATCATAAAAACTGACAAAGCTCGGAATGATCATACTTAACTTATATTCCTGTTGACAGGAGTTGTGAATTTTTTTACCTTCTTTTTAAATTCCCCCTTTCTGATGCACTTTTATGCATTGATTTCATATCTGAACGATTTGTTGACCCACATTGGGTACTGGAAACGTGTTCTATTATTAACATATTTTGTAGTGCAAAAAGCATAAATGTGTGCATAACTCGAAATGTATTTTCTCTGATTTAGAGTTGGGTTACTTTCTTTGGTTTATATTAAATTACCCTGTTGTGCCTTTTATATAAATATTGGAGCTGTGCATTCTACTCTGATTAAGGGCATTGACTAGAATAAAGTAAGTTTTTGTTGTGATGCATCATCACCTTTCATGAAATTACGGAAACATGATGTGAGCTTTTTATTCTTCATGAATAGAAATAAATACATAAATGAATATTGAGTTATGTCCCTTCATCCCTTCTACCAATATTGATACATTCAATATTGGCCTAAGCTTTTAGTAAATCAGAGTTGTCATTGTTTACTAGAGCATTAGAGTGTTGAGACACGTGAACCACATCTTTCAGTGAGGACAATTTCTGTAATGGCTGCCAAATATAGCTGCTGCTGAAACACAGAAATCGATTCATTACTTAAAAAATATGATGACCTGTAAAATAAAACTGACAATTTCATCATTCCCATCTGTTGTTGTACCTTTATTAGCCTTAAGTTTGGCACACTCCTCTTATTTCAAAGTCTAGCATCATACCTTTCAAACATGCGACCCTTGAGTCAGAACAAGGGCCGCAATCAGCCATTTAAATGGTTGAATAAAACCTTGAGAATGGCTTTTCAAAGCATGATAACTGCAGAACAGAAGGTTTTCATGTTTAGATTTCTTGCTGCATTTGTAACAGGACTCCATTACAGAAAAACCTCTAATTTTGTCCAAGCCAGAAGTCAAGCTAATCATCAGTTTTACAGTTTTCTGACTTCTTAACGAGTTAACTTAAAATGTTTTTTTGATTTACTAATGTAGTGTTTATTTTTAATGACAGTGGACTGAATGTGAAAAAAAGAAAGATCATCAGTTCTTGTACTTTGTAGCATGTACATAAGTACAAGTATAAGTTACGCAAATGTGTCACCACTCTATGGTGACACATAGAGTGTCATACTTCGAGTGGTAAGACTCGAAGTATGACACTCAGATGGAAGGAAACTAATCTGGATGTTCAGCAACAACGCAGGAACCACCGAGGTTCAAGCCTGCCATGAACTGGAAAAAAACAGAATCACTGTTTACAGTGAAGCAAGTTTTAGATCACCAAGAAAGAAGCTGACCACATAGACAAGCCAAATATCCTCAGGAGAAAAACTTTATGGTCAGATGAGACAAAGAAGAAGTTATTTGACCAAAACAACAAGGGGTACCTTTGGAGGAGTAAAGTTGAGTCTCTCAAACCGAAGAACACTGTACCAGCTTTTAAGCATGGTGCTGATAGCATCATGCTGTGGAGCTGTTTTGCTGTCAGTGCTCCTGGCACATTGCACAAAGCAGGTGGAATCCAGCTGAAACCTGGCATGACACGACAAGTGGTCCAACAGGACAATGATCCGAAACACACATGAAAACTTCTTTTGGAATAGCTAACCAGGCTAACATCAAGCTTCTGGAATGGCCTTCACAATCACGCCAACCACAACTCAACTGAAAATCTGTGCACTATGGTTAAAAGTGGGTTGCATGAAACCAACCAGTTTAAATTAACTTTACCAACTCTGCCAAGAAGAATGGTCAAGTATCCAACCAGAATTTCCCCAGAAACTCTTTGATGGATACTAAAAGTGTCTGCTCCAGGTGCAGGTTGCTAAAAGGACATTTAGTCAGATACTAGTGAGAGTGTATGTATTTGAGCCTATGTCTACTTTCAATCATGCGTGGACATGGATGATTTTAGGTTCAAACTTTTATGAAGGTTCAGTTCCCAATCATGTCATATATGCAGAGCCTTGTAATTAATATTAAGGGATTATGCTGTTTACAAATCAAATCAGCGTGACTAATCAGAGATTCCAATCTAATCCACCCGTTTTACAGTGGAGCCTTTGGGTATCAAACCCGGGGCAAAGACTCAGTCATTAAAAGTGAAAGAACTGTGGCAAAGCAGATAAGATGAGAAACATGCACAACATTATTTCAGTCTCTTAACCACATAGTGGCAGTCCACCAAATCATCAAGCACTGTAGCTTTATCCAGTACAGACACTAGAAAATCACACTGTCACTCCATAGACCTGTACATGAACCAAACTGGTAATACAGTTGTTTTTTAATTCATCTAAAACAAAACCTCTATTTATTATACAGTTGCAGCACAGAGCATCATGTACTCCAATTTCACGAGTGGAGAATAGATTTATAGTCCCTCACATTAATGTAGTGGCAGCCATCCTGTTCAAGCCAAGTTTAGAGTAGTATGAATCCAGTAAAATGCTACTATTCATATCAATATGTGATCAATATGGGAAGATCCACAGTCAACAACAGTACAACACGCTGCTTATGTATGAGAAATTGTCGATGAATGTGAGAAAACAGAAGCTGCAGCTTCATAATTTTGGGTGATTTTGACTACATGTCCACCCTTTATTGTTTCTTTTTGCTCGCTCTCTCTCTTTGCTGTCTCCATCCAGCCCTCGTTATCTTCCTCTCTCAGTCTTTGTGCCGGCACCCAAAAGTTAAACATTACTGGGAATAAAAAGCATTAACTGATCCATATCTATTGACAGCAACATTCAAACTGAATGCAGGTCGCAGAAGGACTTGCTGTCACCTGAATCTGGAGCTGTACTGTAAACAAGCCCAATTCGATAAGAATAGGAACAGACAATTTTTACAAACTAAAATAAAAAATCAGCTCCTTGGCTGGCAAGTGTGTTTTAAATCTGCATCACTGATTTGTGTCATTAAATTACCTCTTCATGCTCTTGCTGCTGCAGCAACCAAAGTTTTATTTACTCTTTTAATGACGAACCAGCAACGCCTCTGTGTGAGCGCACTGTAACATCATGATATCAACAACATAAAGCCTATTTTCATTCTATTCTGTACTATCGTCAATAGACTAGCTAGGAAAATAAAACATTTGAAGATAATTCCAGAAAGTAATACTAAAATGCGCTATTATTACTACTATTAATATTGTTATTTTTAGGGGTGTTGTGATGAAATTTGGGGGTGCCAAAGGGTCTAAACTCGCCTATGTACCTGGATTACAGAATATCCTAAATAAATTCAAACTTGTGCACTCAATTCTTAATTTGATCTTTAATTAAAAGTACAATTATTCCACCCCGGAAAAAGAATAGTTCAAATAAATCATTAAAAGCCCCCAAAATATCATGACATTCGCGTCTGTGACGAGTATGAGTAAACTTCTGACGTCGACTGCACATCCACGAATACTTAAATTAACCGTTTATTTAATTAGTTAATAGGTTTTTAGGGTAATAAAACACTTATTAGTGTGGAATTAAAAAAAAAAAACGCGTTACTACCTGTTAACGTTCACGTCGCTTCAGAGCTTGTTTACCAAATGACGTTCACGCTCTGCACTGGGCGTCGATGCTGATTGGACGTCAGAGGGCACGCACGTACAGCACGCACACGGCGTCACATAATTACCGACCATGGCGGAATGTGGTCGAGTTGACAGCAACACAAGTCACACCATGGATAAAAGCATTACTCTTCCTCCCGACGAAATCTTCCGCAATTTGGAAAACGCAAAGCGCTTCGCCATAGATATCGGTACTTGGAAATATGAGCGCTTTCTTTCATTTTGCGGCCACTTTTGTACTCACTGAGCTAATCTTCGTGTTTGTAGACCAGCTCTGCCGCAGCCTTAATACTCTGACAAACACAAGACTTTAGGTGGAAGAAAACAAAGCTAATGGTAGCGGGTTACATTTACACGTGATGTTCATTTGCTTGACAGCCAGTCAGTTTACTCTAAAGATGGAAGTCTGATGAGCTTTTGGGATTATCGTTTTACCTCATTAAGCGGATGTGTGCCTAACACAACCTGGCCAACTTTGACGAGTGCAACAGCCTTCACGTTAGCTGTTAGCTACTCCGTTATAAGAACTTACCTCTTTCTAGACAATATCAGAGTTTGTCACTTCACTACTCGTTTTAATTTTCGATTCGCCCTGCTGTTTTCTTATCGGACGTTATCGATGCTGTTTTGCTTTAACAGGTGGCTCTTTGACAAAGCTTGCTTACTACTCAACTGTCCAGCACAAGGTGGCCAAAGTGCGATCATTCGACCACACTGCAAAGGTACGGATGAAAAATACACTGACTGTGCTTTAAAGTGCAACCACACAAAATATGGAATCAGCACACTTGTATGATGTTCATTCAGAACTTGTTTTGCTTTTACTTAGAATAACAAAAACAAAGTAAAACCAGATCAAGTATGGGGAGAAGTATGTTGACCCATCTTCACATCATCAGCTATTTTTAGCTATCTGTATTTTTCTCGAAGTACTTGTCAGTACTTTCTTGCACCTCCTCTGGGTGTTATGATGTACAAGATTTTTTGAGGAATGTGCTCCACTATAATAAAAAACAACAACAACAACAATGTTCTCCATCATGCTCCTTGTAATAATTTCAACTAGATTGGTATCTGGGCTGTTTGCTGACCATGCCACATAGATGAAGAAAAGCTTTAACCGTGTTTGCTTTGGGACGTCCTGTAAAAATCACTTAATCGTAATGATTGTCATCTCCCCTGGTCATTTACATTAGATGCAGTCCTACACCTTGAAGTCAAACTATTCAGCTGCTAAGGATATTTCAGATTTTTTTTTTTTTTTTTTCAAATTTGATTTGCTACAGAGTTTAAAACAGTGCTGGGTGGTCATCCTTCTAGTGTAGAGATTCCACAATTTTTGTCAGGGCTTGTGGCAGAGGCCAACATCTGGACTGCTTGAAGTACTCAGACATTTTTCTTCTGTGTGTTTGTTTTCTAGGAGGCTGCTAGTGACAAGCTGTATGAAATATCAATGCAGGAGGAGGTGACGGCACGCCTGCACTTTATCAAGT
Source organism: Pelvicachromis taeniatus (assembly GCA_015108175.1). NCBI lineage: Eukaryota > Metazoa > Chordata > Actinopteri > Cichliformes > Cichlidae > Pelvicachromis > Pelvicachromis taeniatus. The sequence continues at coordinate 16,107 of VURO01049389.1, read as the reverse complement.
TTGAAAATGCTTACATCGAAACATGCTTGGACTTCATTAAAGACCATCTAGTTAACACTGAAACCAAAGTTATCAAAGCCACAGGTGGAGGGGCACACAAGTTCAAAGAGCTAATCGAGAGGAAACTGGGACTCAAGTCAGTATATACAAATCAATTTTAGTTATCACCAAAAAAAAAAAGAAACCTTTAGGCTGTGCTGTATCATTCAGCATTTGTGGCAATGTGCTAAAGTGTAGAGGCTGCAGGTACAATTGGAAACACAAAGGGAGGTACCATTCTAGCATATTCTGGATGACCAGCCTTGAATTAACAATAGTCCTCTGTTCTGGTTGTAACCAGTGCACAAAGCAATATCCTGTCCTCTTCCTGTGAAACAGGAAATTGCAAGACAAATTGTACGTTTTTTTTTGTTTTGTTTTGTATTTTTACAGAGACCTTTGGAAGACCTTATGAAGGCTGTTCTGGAAATTATCAACTATTTGATGGCTTGCCAATTTTGGCAGCCATCTTTTTTCCTTTATTGGCTAATTAATCACGCAACAAAAAAAAACATTAATGTGATTGAGAGCAAGATACAGTTTGAGCTTTCCCAGTTTGTTACTCTAATAGTTTAATGCAAAAAAGGAACGTATTTGCATCAGCTTGTTTGTAATTATAACCTGTGTAGCCCGTGCAGCTAGAAGAGTGTAAATGTAGATCGCTTGTCATAGTTGGTGATGATGCTTTTCTAGTTAGTCTTCTGCTTTGCTCTATTTGATACTTATGTGAGAATAACCACCTGTTCTTGTGCTGTACTGTGGCAGAGTGGACAAGGAGGATGAGATGACGTGCCTCATTAAGGGCTGTAATTTTGTACTGAAGAACATACCACACGAGGCTTTCGTGTACGCCAAGCATGCCGACTCAGAATTCCGCTTTCAGACAACTAATCCAGACATCTTTCCTTACCTGCTGGTAAACATCGGCTCCGGGGTGTCTATAGTTAAGGTAATACAATAATTAAATAATAGAATAAAAAACGCTCCTTTGTTGTGCTGCTTCTTGTTCTTGTGGTTCTGCTCCCATTCGTTACAGTGGAGCACGTTTCTATCTCTTCCCGTCCTTTGCATTTGCACAGATTTTTAGAGTAAACAACAGACAAATATTGGCTTTTTTGTTTTCAGGGAATTATGATGCAGTGAGGTTTTGTTAAATGGGACATACTATCACTTCGCTCAATGATGCAATAAAAATGTAATATTAAGAGGTTATATGATCACTTTCATTTGATTTACTACATTCTTTTTGTGATTAACACACTATGCTGTATCACTTTTTTTTTCACTGTCTCCAGGTTGAATCAGAGGACAAATTTGAGAGAATAGGAGGAAGCTCGATAGGTGGAGGAACATTCTGGGGACTTGGAGCCCTTCTCACCAAAACAAAGGTATCCTGAGTAATGTGGTGGTTTTATTACCAATCACTGTTTTAATCAGCAGCTACTTAAATCATGTAATAAGATTGGCTTGACTTTTTTTTTTTTTTACCGTAGAGATTTGATGAGCTGCTACAATTGGCCTCAAAAGGACAGCATGCAAGTGTTGATATGCTTGTTAAAGATATTTATGGAGGATCATACGGGTATTTGGGCTTGACTGGAGATCTTATAGCAAGCAGTTTTGGGAAGTCTGCTACTGCCGACAAAGGTGAGTCATGGACGAACAGGTTTTATTTAGCTAACCTGTAGTGTTATGAAAGTATACCGCACTGTACAAAACTCTTGAGTCACTCCTCATTTCATTACATTTTGCGAGAAAAATGGAAAAAAGGTGCAATCATTTATGTATTATTGTTATTAACTATTTATTTATCTATTGTCATTTCTGTAAGTAGTATTAAAGAAGAGTTTTCCAGGTTTCTAGAAGGACATTCAAAGCTCTTCTTTGGATATTGGCTGTTTTTTTGTTCTCACACTGCTTCAATGGGAAGGCCAATCAATTGCTGATAATTAATCATTATGTGTATTTCTATTTAGGTTTGTTCTAACTGCATTGGCAGGGTGTTTGGGATCACTGCCATGCTGGACAATTAAGTCACTGCCTATCAGATACTTTACAACCATTGCATGGTTTATCAAAATCTGATCTGACTTTTCTGCGATCCATAACACCACTGGCTGAAACGCAGCCACAAAACATTTCAGAGCCTCCTCTGTGTTTTATAGATAGCTGTAGACACTGACTGTTGTACTTCTACCATGAACCCATCTGTACATATTGAAAATGAATTTAAATAAATAATGTAATATCATATCCGTCACTCCATGAGACCTGTTGCCACTAATTTTCAGTTCAGTTCTTGTGTAATTTGGCATAACTCAGCCTTTTTGCCCCGTTTCCCCTCCTGAAGAATGTCTCCTTGACAGCCAACCTTCCACTGAGACCATTTCTAATGAGGCTTCAGTGAACTGTAGAAGGATCAACTGTAGGGCCACATTTATCTCTGGATTTCCTTTTTCTTAAGGCAATAACTTTCAGATACTATTCATATGCTGTAGATAGTTTGTTTGTTTTGGGGTTTTTTTTAGTTTTTTTTTTTTAGGCATGCCACTTCTTCCTTTATCCTCCAGTTTCCCAAACATTTCTAACATGGACACACCGCACAGCATGCTACGATATGCCATGTGAGCTAGTAGCTCTCTGGAAATCGCCTCGTCATTGAAAAAACATTGTTTTATGCCTGTTGAACTGTTATCTTTAGCATTTTTCATGGAATCAACTAAAGAAATGGGTGCAAATTATATGTTTTCTGGCAGGCTGCTAATAAGAAAGTGCTTAAAGGGTCTGTTATGTGTAGACACAACACAGGTAATGTCCAAAGAAAACTTTGAAAGATTTTCACAAAGCTCAAAGAACTTTTTCCCAAGAAAGAAATGAGAAAATTACAAGACTGTCTGTCTCCTTGGAAGCAAATTATAAAGTATTGAGTGGTGGTTAAAGATTTTAGCACAATGCTGTGCATCCATGTAATGTCAGACTCTAACAACATTGTGTTCTGTATTTGCAGTTTATTCATTTATCATGACAAAATAAACCCACCTCACATCCTTTTAGTATGTTTTCTGTGCTAAAATGAAAGACGCCTGCTCTGAAGGGCAACAGCTGCAGGGCAGCAGCTGCAGTAAGCTCAGATTATTCACGGTAAAATGTATTCCAGTGATGGCCTAGTTTCAAAGCGTAATATATCCGAATTTGCATTTAAACTCAAACCATACTAGTCTACCTCAGATTATTACATTTGAGTAGTTTCTTCCTCAGTATGTGGAAAACTGCACTTCTTCCTTTTTAATTATCATATAATGTTTTTTCTGAGTGTAGCTACTGAAGTTTAAAGACTTAATTGATTGAAAAATATCGTATTATTATAACCAGATACTTGTATTTTTCTAACAAGGCAGGATCCCCCTTCATTTTTACCTTGTTCACTATTTCACATGATGTTTTTTCTCAAAGACATACGAGCATGGCTGTCATGCCTGAGCATTTTTCTTGGAATTGCAATGCACCAGTTGCAGCCCAGTTTAATGCCTAACAATCCTCTCACATACCATCTTATAGGGAGGGGCCAACTTGTCAGTACTTGCAATTACAAATGAGTTTGAGCTAACATTAGTGAAACCTTATTATATATCACGTAATGTCAGGAAAAAAGGCTCTTATATAGAGCTTTTCTGCTTAATCTTCTATGCGTGCTTTCTATGTAACATCAACAGCAACTTGGAGTTTAGGATCTTGCCCAAAGATACTTTGGTAGACTGAAGACTAGAGACACCAACCTTCCAGTTAGTGGATGACCTGTTATACCTCATGAGCCAGGGCTGGTTTACTCATATATTGCATACTGACTGTACATATTAAGAGATAAATGGTGTGGAGTTGCTTTTAAGTCATCATACTTGGCACTGTTGCCTCACAGCAAAACGTTCTCTGTGTCTGGTTTTCTCCGGGTACTCCTGCCCGTCCAAAGACATGCACTTCCTGGGGTCAGGGGTTAAGTGATGATTCTAAATTGCCCATAGGTGTTAAATTGATGGCATTATTTCAGAAAATTCATCATCTTTTATAATTTATCAAAGTGAAGTATGTTACTGTTGCTACTGTTGAGCAATTATTGTTGGTAAGTAGTTATTCTAGGTTATAGTTCCAGTTTGAAAAATCAGGAATTGTTTAGATATGGGGGTTTTTTTGTAATTTTTTTAATCATTTGAAGGATATCACAGTGCCATCCCGGTGCTATGTATATACAAATAGAAAGTCGTACCTCTTTTATGCCTTTATGTTCATATAACCTGCTCTGAATTTCAGAGTTTTCTAAAGAAGACATGGCCAAGAGTTTACTCCATATGATCAGCAATGACATCGGGCAGCTGGCCTGTCTTTATGCCAAGCTTCACAACCTGTCCAGAGTGTATTTTGGAGGCTTCTTTATTAGAGGACACCCTGTTACCATGCACACAATCACCTATAGCATCAACTTCTTTACCAAGGCAAGCAAATCTTTCTGCACTGACACAGAAACAACTTCACAAGAGGCAGTCATCTAAATATTTTTTTTAAGTCAGTGTAGTTGTGAACTGTACAATATTTAAAACCATGACCTTTTGACCTCCTCTTGTTTTGTTGCAGGGTGAAGTTCAGGCCTTGTTTTTGAGACACGAAGGTTATTTGGGAGCCATTGGAGCCTTTCTTAAAGGAGCAGAGGAAGACAGTAAGAAAGAAACAACTAATACCTATTGTAGTTTTCTCACCACAATGATTGCACTTGACTGTTCTGCTTTGGTATGTTGACTGCCGCCCACGTATATTTTGTGGTTTATTTGAATTTTTTTTCTTTTTCTTTTTTGTTCGGCCTGAAACGACAACCTGTTCTAGTTGGTCTTTGGCAGGGCCCTTGTTCTTATCTTGTAATTTCTGCTGCTAACTAGTAGCCGCTAACTCATTCATGTCTAATAGCTTTCTAGAGTCTAAGACTTATGGTTGGACAGACTCTCAACTCCCCCGTCACGGACTGCAGCTGGACAAAAGTAGTCTTTTTTTTCCGCTCTTGAGATTCACTGCAAGTTGAAGGGCCACTCTAACCAGAACCTGCAGCACTTGGAAAACTAGTGCTCGTTCACTAAGCTCTTCAAGACTGCAGAACAGGGACTGCCTTTGCTGGTTGGGGTCCACAATAGTATATTAAAGGAATGGTGTATCATCAGCGATCAAAGACCAATAACAGTAACGATTAAATACGGTACCTTTACAATAGACATGTTTAAATATTAACTGTAATGATTATAAAATGCTCTGTATTCCAAACATTTGTTTGGTAAATGTATTAACATTTGCATTTTTTCTCATCTAGATCCAAACCAGTATAGTTGGGGTGAGAATTACGCGGGTAGCTCCGGTCTGATGAGCGTTTCTCCTGACATGAATCCTATGCAACGTGCTCGTAGTGGAACGGTGAGTCCACAGTGAGTTGAGATTCGTGATATTTGAAGGCCTGAAGCTGGTCCATGTAGCACAACATGGCACATTAGCCCTCATTTGCTGATTATTTTTTTTCTTTTTTACATCTTTTTCCATCTAATTATTGACAAGTTTATATATAAGTTTCAGTTAATTTTTTTTTTTTTTTTCCCATCTGCTCTCCACACACTCTTCTAACTCTGTCCTTCAGTTTCCCGTAAGTACCTCTGCCTGCTTTGCTTGTTTGGTGGTTTGATGGCACATTGCTTCTGGTCAACGCGTCGTGCTGCTGCAGACAGTTAATTCTTGACTTGTGACAGGCATTTATTTGTGTTTTCACATTAGATGAACAATAGAAAATAATACGTTGTTTGATGGTTTTAAAGTATGGGAAGTGTTTCAGGTGTGCACTTTGCTTTTTTTGTAACACCTTGAGCTTCTAGGTCACTGTAGTAGCAAGAGCAGCTATGTGCCCTCCCCACTCTCTCTCCCTCAGCCCACAATCACTGAAATACCCTTCTGCCCAACTTGCATTCACTAGTTTTCATTACCGTAGACCGGCTCTTCTTTGCTTTTCTTTCCTCTCAAGAAACCATCAGCAGATGTACTAAGTTCTTTAAAAGGAAAGGACTTCCTCTAATGGACTATTGATTGTGTCCATTTAATGAATCTGTTGGCTTTCACTGGCTTTTAGAGTTAAATTCTGCTTTAACCTCTCCTCATTACTAGATCTCACACTCATCTTTTTTGTTGACGCATGGAAGAAAAAGTACTGACATGAGTGCCACCAAAAATGGGAAATATTTTGAAATACATCCTGGAATGTCGGTGTTTAAGAAGGGTAGCGGGAATGGGCTTGTACAATTTAAGAGCTGGAATAAACGTCAAGCTATCTGAGTGAATAGGCTTTTATCCATAAAAGCCTTTTATGGGCAAAGCTTGATAGCGTGAATCTTTCCCTGTCTCTTTGTTGTATAGTTTGACATGTTGGAAATGGACCGTCTGGAGAGGCAACTGGTGAATCTGCCTCTGCTCCAAGACCCTTCCTCTTACATCCCTGACACTGTGGACCTCACAGAGGATGCTCTTGCCCGTGAATACTGGCTATACTGCTTCGAAGAGGCCCTAGATGGGGTAGGATGGCGTCATAGCTGTAATAGCAGGACTTAAATGGTAAATGTCTGCAAAATTATTCATAAAAGAAGGAAAAACACAATGACAAAAATGAAGTCTGAGCCCAGCATTTGGCTTTGAAATCAAAGGTATGTCTGTTTCTATTAATATTTTAACTCTGTCAGGTTAGACAGCTACAGATGTCGCCTTCTCATTACCGAAGACATGATGGACTGCACGTTCTTCCCTAGTTACTCATGCATGCAGCATCAGGAAGAGCTGCTAGCTAGTAATTACTAGTAAAGAATGTAAACACCAAAGCAGTGTTTATAATGCTATCTGCCAGTCTAATTCACAGTTCCACCTGACTGCACTGGTAGCATCGTTGGCTGTCAGACTGTTCTGTGTTTATTTTGGTCAACCTCAAAGAAATTGCTCCAAATAATTCTAACATGACAGTCTTTCTGTTATGACGTACTGAGGAGTCTCAGATAGGCTTAGGTTCTCATAGAGCGTGACATGCAAGACAAAAAGACAATGTTGTGCTTGATATTCTTTTTTTTTTTTTTTTTTTTTTTTTTTTTTAGCCCCAAACTT
>VURO01049384.1:49190-79042 GCA_015108175.1 Pelvicachromis taeniatus | reverse complement strand
TGAAATACAAACCATCAGCTGCTCTGAGATCCAGAAGTATCATTCATGACTCATCCATATTTATTTACTATAAGCAGCCATTTGTCTAGTTCTGAACAATAACTTTATTGATACAAATATTTTCATTCATCTTGGTCAGTGTCTGAAGAACCTATTTATTTTTGACAGGTTCAGATTGAGCAGATAAAGAAAGTTGCCTGTGTGTTTGAACATGTTTACCTATAAGCAGCCAGTGGTTTTTCTGGCTGTGTGTGCTCCCCGGAGGGTAACGCACATCGGTGGATGGTGTGATCTCACACTCCCCTCTCTCTCTGACCGTCACCTCCGCCGTCAGTGGACCGTCGATTCTTGCCAGGGTCAGTCCCCGAGGCTGCCGTGGCAACAAAGAGCAGAGATAAGTCAGGAGTGTACTTTCCCCATTATCACCTCAATCATCAGCTGACTGGATTCAATGTTTAGTGTTTACAGGTGATGATATTAGAGGAAAGTGGGTGCTGCTGTTTGGATATTAAAACTGATTATATATTTGAACTCACCACTAAGGAGACTCCCTGGTGGACAAGAGAAGTCGAGGCGTAAAGGTGGGAGTCCAGCTTTCCCACGTAGAGAGTGGGCCTTCAGGAAATAAAAACTGAGTTATTTTAATTCAGCCATTGTCCAAATATTCATGAACCTAACTGGACAACAAATCAGAGTCATGTCTGTGGAGCCTTTTAAACCGTCACACACTCTGTCCCCATGTTTCCTGTCTGTCTCTATCCAATAAAGATGAAACAAAGACTTGAAAATAAGGGTTTCCTCTGGTTTCAGGAGTTTAGATAGACCAAGAACCGGTTTCACAGCTTTTTAGGAGGCTTTTGTTGCATCCTTATTTCCCTCACCTCATCTTTTTGCCTGTAGCAATTGGGTTTTAATACAAGATAATATAACTGGTGGTATTCTGAGTGAAAGAAACAATCAGCAGGTCTTGGTATCTGTGCTGCGTGTTAACTGCAGTTATGAGGACTCCCTGTCATCTGTCATCATCTGCAGTTGAAACACATGCTTTGTATTTCCTCAGAGTTCTGGTTAGATCATCATGAATAACAATCGATAAGGAACTCAGACACTGAACAAAACAATCTTCTGTTCTTCAGTGAACACAATTTCTCTTACACAAGCTGAGTCTGCGCAGTGGCTTGCTCCTTCACAAACTGATAGCTCCACTTCAAAGTGGAGTGTGCATCTGCCTGGTCGCCAGCAGACGAGAAAGTGAGAAAGCGCAGTGTTTCCATTGCAAGGGACAGGTGGGGGGCGTGTCTCAGCGAGTCTCCAGAGTACAGGTAGACGCCGATCACTGGTGACCCATAGTTCTGACTCCAAAGGACGTCACCTGGAAAACAAGAAGAACAACACAGGACTTACAGCCCTCAATATGACTATTAAGGAACACATCAATTGTATGAGATGTTAAAATATTCACAAAGGGATAAAACCACACACCTCTCCCTACCTGACTCTCTGTCAACTGTCACAACAAGACCATCACCACTGGAAACAAGATGGGCCATTTCTATAAGGAAAGCAGAGGCGACAGTGTAGCTTTGGAAGTTTCTGAGACCAGCTGTTTACATGTGAATAATCTCTCTCATCTGTATCAAAATACACAGTGATGGATAATCATAAGTTACATGTATACAATGTTACAAAAATCTTGCCAAAACAACTGCATTCACACTCAGCAACTCTTTGTGTGTGCATGAACGTACTGTAGTCCTGCTTCTCGTCGTAAGGCGGAGCAGAGTAATCATTGTACGTGGCGTTCCATCGCAGCTCTTGTGTCTTAGTATCAAACATGGTAACAACATATTCTGGGAAAAACAAACAGCGACGCCCATCAACATCAACCTTGAACCCTCAGCCACGTGAGCACGTGCAGCCACGTGTGAAGACATACCCGTGCGTCCTATGTAGAGCAGTGGACTGTTGGGACAGATGGAGTCAGAGGAGGAGGTTGTTAAACTGGTTTGCTTTTCACCGGTTTCAGGATCCACCACAAACCACACATCCTGCTTTTTACCTGCAAAGATTATTAACAAACAGCAGCAAAGTAGGTCAAATATTTACGTCATTTTTTATGACAGTTGTCTTTTCACGCATGGTGATAAGAGAAAAAAAAAAAAAGTGTTAATCTGACCTGTATAGAGTATCCCATCAGAGCTCCTGCAGGGAGCTGCCTGCACCAGCTCAGGGATGGTAAAAGGCAGTTTCTGCAGATTTATCAATACAACAAATGAAACAATTTTTTTAATACAAGAAATATATAAAGAAATATAACACAAACAGGCACAGCACTCCTTACCATCAAACCTTCCTTGTGCTTTCCACCGAGTACATACAAACTGCCATCATTGGGATCTGGGAGGAAACCTGGTCTAAATGAAATACACACATACATCAGAAATTACTCACTATCAAAAAAAAACAAACCTATTTTAACTATTAACACAATTTCCTTGGGCACTGGCCAATTTAGAATCACCAGTTAACCTAACCCCACTAACTGCATGTCTTTGGACTGTGGGAGGAACCACGCAGACATGGAGAGAACATGCTAATTCGGGGGTGGCCAACTCCAAGCCTCGAGAGCCGATGTACTGCAGGGTTTAGATCTCACCCTGGGTCAACACACCTGAATCAAATGATTAGTTCATTACCAGGCCTCTGGAGAACTTCAAGACATGTTGAGGAGGTCAGTTAGCCATTTAAATCTAAAACCTGCAGGCTGTCGAGGCCTGGAGTTGGCCACCCCTGTGCTAACTCCACACAGCAAGGGCACCATCACACCGCCGTGCTGCCCTATGAATATATGATTCAAACTTAATTGTGTTCCTGTTTGTCTTTATTCTTCATTATTCTAGTTGCTTCTGTACATTTTTTGGCGTTTAACTACTCCCACAATTTTTATGCTATTCTAACCATTAAAATGTTAAAATATTGTGCTATTTCTGCTTATCACTGTTCTATCTTTTGGTAATTATTACTGTTATACTTTTTGAAATATTAAGCTTTTTATGCAATTTTTTTTCCCTATTGAAATGAATGGGGAAACTTTCACAACTCATGATCGGAAGGTCGGGGGTTCGAATCCACTGAACCCCTTCCCTTTAGCAAGGTGCCACTCTAAGCTCACTACATAGCAACTCATGTATTTTCAGAAAAATAATAATGACGCAATTGCAAAACTTGAAGAGGGATTAGAAAATAACAGAAAATAACAAAAGATATGAAAAAGTGGAATTATACATTAAACTTCACAACTTCCACATACTTTCACGTAGAATCACCATTCCAACTTTAAAATATTCCATTCAAAGTTTAAAACTCTAATCCCTTTTCAAGTTTTGCACTTGCATCATTATGATTTTTCTGAAAATACATGAGTTGCTATGTAGGGGATTCAAACCCCGACCTTCCACTCATGAGGCGCGCACTCTACCTACTGAGCCATCTCCTCCTCCTTCTGCTATATTGTAGTATTTCTGCTCAACTTCAGCTTCTTCAGCTATTTGTGCTATGTTGCACCTTTTCTTCTAAGTTACAATGTTTCTGCAAAGTTCTGCTATGTTACAGTATTTCTTCCAAGTTATTGCATCTCTGCTAAGTTATTACATTCTGCTATATTGTAGTATTTCTGCTATTACAAGGTCTTATACTTGTGCAAACTTATTACAATTTCAACAACTTTTCAAATACCGACTTCAGCTTCTTCAGCTGTTTTTCAGCATTAAAGTTTCAGCTTTCAGCATTCACACAGCAAATTTTTCTAGTTATATCAGCTTTGTCTTAAACTACAATTTTGATTTTGTTATTAACGCAGGATCTTCTGGTGTGATCCATGCTTTGCTTAAAGGAGACTTGATGAGGAATTTCTGCAGTTATGCAAACTGTTTCTTCATTTAGATGATAAGGGCTGTGGCTCACTCTTCCTGAGATAAGTCTAAAAGCACAACACAGCGAGGCAGTGACGCTTTAAGGAAAGGTAGTTTTGACATCTAACACTTTTCCTTCTTATATGATGGGATACTCTTTAATATCTCGTGATTTCTTGTTAACCAATATATTTATAATAATCACTGCTAAGCAACTTGCTTTTTATATACTGGTAGTATCAGTGGTACTCAGAGCCTATGTCTGTGTGTCTCTGTGTTACTTACTCTGTGAGGTAGACAGGCACTTGAATAATGGGGTCTGAAAAAATTAGAAGAGCAACTTCATGATGCATGTTTTTAAAAAATAATTAAATACAAAAGAGTAAACAGTACTGACTTCTTTGTGTACAAACCTTCTCTTAAGGTCCACTTGATGTCTCCTGTCTGTTTGGAGACAGCGTGCAGACTACCGTCCAGAGTGGAGACAAACAGGAGGGACTCTGGAAGGGTGACTGATCTGACCCCACCAACCTGAAGGGTCGCCAGAAGAAATGGGATAGATGAACACACAAACACAGAAAGAGACTGAAACTTTAGAACAGCTGTCTGACATTGAGGTCAGTCGTGTCATATGTCCAAGATTTCAGCATAGCGTGTGTGTGTGTGTGTGTGTGTGTGTGTGTGTGTGTGTGTGTGTGTGTGTGTGTGTGTGTGTGTGTGTGTGTGTGTGCGTGTGACAGTGGGTGTGTCAGGTCCACCACTGGGGGGTGGGGGTTGATTGTAATGGCCTGCAGTGAGTTTCTGGTCTAATAAGTGCACTGTGTTCCTCATTTAGCAGGATATCCTTATTCGCCCTGCCCTCCAAAACTTGACACCATATGCCAAGGGGTGTGTATGTTAGCCCAAGTGTGTATTTGTATTTCTCACACTGTGGGCAGATACAGTTGTTTATCAAAAGTGGGGACCTGACTGCCTTTAAATTTAGTTTAAGTTAAAGTGATTTAACTTTAATCTTAAGTCGAGATAAGGTTCCCTTAAGGGGTGTCTGAGTGTCCACCTCTCCCATATTTATACACTAGCAGGAGAGTAAACATGAAGCAGGCAAACTAAGCTGACTCTCTCTCACACACAGACATACACACACACACAGTATTAACTTTCTTCTGACGAGCTAGCTAGCTAGCTAAAGACGTTAAACGTCCCATCATATCACCGCAACTTTGCTGGAGCCTGAAATAGACACACATGCCATTTGGGAGTTCCGCTGGACATAAATAGAAACACAAAAACAGTGCTCACAACAACAGAAGCAGAAACAGCCACACAAATCAAAGTTACAAAGTTTACCTGAACCAGCTTGCCTTCCAACGACAGCAGGAGAAGAGACAGGAGCAGGCGCCCCACAGCCCCCATGACCCCTAAAACATTTAGTTTCATGGCTCTTAATAAACGAACAACTGACGGTACTGAACTAAAAACAGAGGTCGAAGTCTCTTTCCATTTCCAGCGCCTGCCAGCCTCTGTCCGTAAGTTAACCCCGGGCGTTTAACATCGCGAAATCCGTGCGGACACCCTCTAAAAACGACCATTCAAAGCTCAGAGTGGCGCTTTAAACTCATAACAAACGCAGCGCAACATCTCATGTCACTACTCCATATTTCCGTGATGGGAAGGATTCGGTGACGTCAGCAACAAACTGTCAAGCGGAGAGGTTAGCGGGCCTTTTTTGCAGACCAACCCTAGCTGAGTGACAGGAAGCTACACCAATGAGAAGAGAGAATTAGAGCTGAAGGGGCGGAACTGTGGAAACGGCTGGAACACGTGGAAAAAGACAACAGGGCAGGTGTGAACGCAACAAGAAGGGGTCTTTGTGCAATCGAAAGTAGTGGAGGCATTGTTTTGTTTTTTTTGTTCTCTCTCAGCACCCCTCCCAAAAAAAGCCTATACACACATCAGTGGTGGAAAGTGCGTTTAGTATACTTGCAGTTCACTTTAATACAGGGAAGGAAATACTGTGGGTGTTTTTTAGTTTAAAAAAAAATCAAATTTCAGTTTGGCTTTAAATCATACATTACCGTGAAAACATCTTGAGTCTCATTACTGGAAAATGGAAAAGAGATGCAGCAATTTACTGAAACATACAAATATAGATGGAAATGCAGTATGTAAGGCAAACACAGTTTTTAAAATTCTATCAAGCCTGTAGATCAATATTTGGTATTTTTCAACACAGCCGATTTTTTTAAGTAGTCTTCAGGAATAGTTCTCCGGGTTTCTTGAAGGACATTCAAAGCTCTTCTTTGGGTGTTGGCTGCCTTCTGTTCTCTGGTAAGATGATCCTACACTGCTTCAGTGTTGAGGTCCAGGCTCTGGGAAGGTCGATCCATGACTGATAGTCTTCCACTGTTTTTCTATTCAGGTATGCTTTACTGCTGTGTCAGGTGGGTTTGTGATCACTGTCACGCTGAAATATTAAGCTGTTGCCAATCAGATTCTTTCCAGATGGTATTACAAAATCTGACTGTACTTTTCTTTGTTCTGTGTTTTCAGTCCAGTTCTTGTGTAATTTAGCATATCTCAGCCTTTTCATGTATTTCTCTTCATGAAGAATGGCTTCTTGTCACCGCTGATGAGGCTTCAGTGAACAGTAGATGGATCAGCTGAAGGGATTTCTCAGGTCCTGTGTCAGGTCTTATATTCATATTCGTTTTAGGTCATATTCTTTATGCTTGAATGATTCACAGATCAGTGTGAAGTGGCTTAACACACAAAAAATAAGACATTCCTCTGAAAAGGTGAGGTACAAGGACTGGACTGAAAATGAGTGGAAAAGCAACCAATGTCCAAAAAAAACCCTCCCAAAGTGTGGAGACCTAGTGCTAACAAGAAAGTCTGGCTCATTGGGAGAAAAACAAAGAAATGATGGCCGTGTCGAGACGTTTGTGCAGTATGGATGGACTAATGTGTTCTATTTTATTCAAAATTCTGCCTCTATAGCATACTTAAAGGTAAATAGACCAGTGATTTATTACTCCACTTTTATGAAGCACTCACAGATTTTTAAAAAATGTCTTTAATGGATCTTTTAAAAATCAGTGGTAGTTCCTCCGAGTTTTCAAAGCACTTAGTCCTTAACCTGAGATCTGAAGATTTGACAAAATGCCTCCAGAACCAAAGCAGAAAGAGGATTTATAGAAGTTTTCTCAAGCTTAGTAGCACTTCCAGTGATAAGTAGAGATTAAAATCAAATTTTGAATTGAGAACATTTGAACACAAATTACCTACAGAGGAACACACAGTAATTAAAAACTTTTTATTTTTCTGCATACTATTATTTTTCAGCTAACATGCAGCCCAAGTCACCCATGACTTACCAAAACACAGTATTCCCAAAATACTCTTTAAAGTGCCACTGCATGAGGAAACGCAGACTGGGATAAAGTAACTTGCAAGCCTTTGCACTTTGGATATGAAATAATGTCAAAAATAAAATAATACAGACAGGCACTTTTGTCGTTTGAGGTATGCACAAAACAAATTATACACACAGCATCACAGACTGGTCTTTAAAGGCATGTGCTCGTTGTGCGAAGACATACAAGGTGTAGGCTCTACACACAGTGCAGCGCCGAGGCCTTTGGCTTGGTATGGTCTACTGGTGAAGCACTCTGTCAGGCTTGGGGTATCCAAACATCTCAAAGTCCAGCTCATACAGCTTATACAACCGTCTCATTGTCGAAATGGGAATCTGTGCAAACCAGTCTCGTTCCCAGCTGGCTGCAGTCTTGTTTTGAGCCCCTGAAGGGAACCGTATCAGCTGATCCACCTTCAGAAGCTTCAACAGGTGCTCTGCATCTGTTTCCAGGGTTTCTAGCTTTCCGATGAAGTCGTACTTCACCTGACATGGGTGGCACAGACGGTAGACCTGAAACACACCAAAAGCAGGAGTATCGTTTAAAAACTGCATTGGCTTGTGCGTGTTTGTGACTTTGTCTTTAATATCTGCCTCTGTTAAATGACTGTTTGTACAAGGTGCGCATATACTGGCATTCATGAAAAAAGGGGACACACAGCTTTACTTTTGTGTTCAGTACTAACATGGATTTGAATATACTGGCTTCTTCATCGATGCATCCAAAATACACACACAAAAATAAAGGAACACTTTTTAATCAGAGTATAGCATCAAATCATTTACATATCTGGGATATTGATTGAGGTTGCACAGGTAGTCCATCTCCTCCAGGATCACACTGTCTCAAACCATGGAGGAGATTGCCTGCCTTCTGGAGTTACTCAATGACAGCTGGACAGGGCCGTAGAAAGTCCTTAACCCATCAGTGGGAGTGGTATCTTCTGCTTTGTGCATGGAGGAACAGGATGAGCACTGGCATTCACTGGTATGAATGTCTTTGACCAGACAATCACAAACAGACTTCCCGAGAGTGGCCTGACAGCCCAACATCGTCTAGTCAACCCTGTACTCGCCACCTGGCACTGTGGAGCCTGACTAATCCCTGGCGCCCTGTGCTTTTTACAGATGAGAGCAGGTTCACCCTGATCACATGTGACAGACCTGAAAGGGTCTGGAGAAGTCGTGGAGAATGTTATGCTGCCTGTAACATAGTTTAGCATGTCTGTGGTAAACGGTGGGTCAGTGATGGTTTGGAGAGGCATATCCATGGAGGGATGCACAGACTTCTGTACATTAGGCAACAGCAGCCTGACTGTCATTAGGCATCAGGATGAAATCCTTGGACCCACTGTCAAAGCCTACACTGCTCCAGTGGGTCCTGGAGTCCTCCTGGTGCACGATAATCCCCGGCCTCATGTGTGAGAGTATGCTGGCAGTTCCTAGATGAAGGAACTGATACCATTGACTTCCACGCTCACCTGACCTAAATCCAACCGAACACCACTGGGACATCATGTTTTGGTCCATCCAGTGCTGCCAGTTGCACCTCAGACTGTCCAGATCATTTAGGAGATTCCCCAGGACACCCACTGTCATCTCATTAGGAGAATTCCCCGACTTTGACTGCCATACATATAAGCATACGGGGGGCTAAACAACAGAGAATTTTCATTTCCATCAACAATGTGACATCCTTTTGTTCCTAACATATTACCTAGTCCATAACAGTAGAGATATCCAGCATTTTCTCCCATCAAGACCTGATGTGTTTTCACAATGTTCCTTTTTTGAGTCTTGTATATTTATGTATTCCATTAGACACGCAGCACTTCACCGTGAGGTGCTTTGATAATACCAGTTATGTAATATTTGATTTGATCTCTATTTTAAAACATGACTCTCCAGCTAACTACTGTCCTTTCTTTTTAGCTATTGTCCTCTCATTCTGAATATCTCACCTGGGTTCATCTCATCTCTCATTCTGAATATCTAATATGGCTGTCATAATACTGGAATGCAGGTATTGTGCTAAAAAAAACTCAAGGTACAGCCTAGAAATCACGTATTATAGGAAAACAGGTTAAAATAACTTGAAAAAAGCTTCTTAAAAGAAGACTTGTTCTTTCTTTTTCCTTCTACAGAGACAATGATTTTTTTTAATGGGCATCAGAATACCAGAAATATAAGATGCCAGTATGCCAATAAACCCTTAAATACGAAACATTCATACGTGAAATGTTTAAAATCATCAAAACCCGAAACTTGAAAATGTTAAATTGATAAAATGTGAATAACTTTTATTATCTCTTTTTTTAAACAATGATATTGAATTAAATGCTGTTTCACCTTTTAATGACCAGGTAGTGAAACCTAGTAATTACCAGTACTGTTAATGTATGGAAGCTGTGGAATAAGCCTTACAGTGGATGATGGTCTAATAAATTTGTTAAGCACTGTACAAACTGCAAAGCTGTCATCTGTGTAACCGTTAAATTCTGGTGCAGATCTGTTGAAAACTGATGAAGCTCCCACTTGAATCGAATCTGTCCTTAACCTGCACCTGTTAAAAGGCATGTGTCTGTCTGTGTGAGGCAATCACCTGCCGCCAGTGTTCGTTAAAGATGCTCTCTTTCTCGGTCTCTGGATCTAGCAGGTATGTGATAAACTGCTGAAATGTCGGTTTGATTCCTGCCTTAAATGCCTCGGCCGCGGTCTCTGGCAAACCCTCAGACACATTACCATAACGACGCAGCATAACTGAACCAAACCTCCTGTAGAAATCCTGGTTGGGCCTGAAAACACACACAAATACGTACACTTCAGTGATTCGTCAATGACATGGGCTATTGTTTAATGCAAAGTTAAGCACATTCCTTGAACCTCTGGACACGCACAGCAAACACACACCTTCCAAACTTGTTCCTGAAGGCAGAGATGAGACGCACAAAGGGATCGCGCACAAACAGAAACTTGGTGTAGTGCTGGAGCTTCAGTGCCATCAAGTGGCGTGACAGGGAACCATAACGGCGCCAAAATCTGGAAACACACATAAAAAGCACTGTTAAAGATCTTGTTATGGGGTCATCTCCTTTTCAAGTTGTGATAGTTAGATATGATTTGACTTTTGCTGTATCAAAATCCAAACTCTGCATGTCTGAATTCTCATCTGAGAGTGATACGTTGTGTCACAAGATGAATGAAGAACAAAGTCAGAACACATCCAAAGAGGATATGTCTTGTGTAACGACGCAGACAGGAAAACACATGTTCGACTTCAATGGGCTACAGGGCGGTCTGCCCGTGCTGCAGCACCAAGCCCCGCCTGTCCTTTCCGCTTGGCCTTCCAAGCGCCAACTCACACATTTTGTTTGTGAAACCCAATTTTAAATAACTCAATTTAAAGTGAGAATATAATGACTTCCAGGGTTTTAGGAATCTTTCTTCTTATTAATGCTTAACATGCTTTCACTTCAGTCTGGTTCACATTTCAGAAAGTTGTCTGGCAGACGTTCATCTTGGAGTACGTGTTTTGCTTGGCTGTGCAGCCTTCCTGTTCCAGAACGTTTTCCATGAGGACTTGGTTATTTAAAGCGATGGTGGTCTTGATTTTCTTGTCTGGCTTATGAAGACAATTTTATGTCAACATTTGTTATCAACATTTTTCCCAAGAAACTAAGCAGGCCAAGTGTTCTGAAGAGTGATGTATTTATAGTGAGCATCACCTGTTTACCATTTGGCATTCCTCTTTCTGGTGCTTACTAATTAAAAAGTAAATGCCAATATCTCAATTATTCTCAAATCACTGACTCTTCCCTGGAGGCAGGATTAAGGCTCAGACCATTAGAGTGCAAAAATTATTAGAATGAGTAACTCAATTTCAGAGTCGGAAAAAAGTGATACTGTTGAGGACACCAAGGTCATTCTGCTATTATAGTAATAAATCACAAGAAGCAGGCTGAGATCAGCTCAGGAATGCTAATGGAGTAGCTCTATTTGTGCAGAGTGGATTTTGAAATATAATTTAGGAAGCAAGAATTAGAAAGAAAATATAATTTTAAGTGTATAAATATGTAAATATGACAGCACAATTAGCAAATACTGAACAAGTATGTCTTGTTTGGAAGGGCTACCAGGTAAATGCCTCTTCTCACTTAAAAGAACCTGGCAGCACAGCTTAGGTTTGCATCTGAACAAACCACAACCTGGACACTCTGCAGTCACTGGGCTGAATGTGAAAATCTCTGTATACCAAAGAATTGTACAGTCAAATGTGAGGCCAGGTGTCTGACATTGGATCTGAAATTCGATTGTGCAACAGGTCAATGATCCCACGCACCGCAGTGAATCTATAACAGAATAGTTGAAAAAGAAAAGAATCCAAGCATTGCAATGGCCCAGTCAAAGCCCAGACTTGAGTCTGACTGAAATGCTGTGACAGAACTTTAAGAGAGCTGTGCATAAAGTGGGATTTGTGAAAACAACAGCAGGGCCTGAGCCATGATGGAATGAAGATAATAATTAAATAGTCCTAGGTCCTCTAAAACCCATCAGGGTATTTATTACTATTATTATTACAAGATTCATAGAATATTTAAGTAATTCAACAACAAAAAATTCAGAACTTAAACATATATCCACAGCTTTTACAATAATATTGTAAGATATTTTTAAATGATAAACACTATGATATTAACAGTGTCTGTGAAGGTTCTCAGTCATCCAGGTCATCGTAGTCTAAGGAGCTTGGAAAGAAAAGCGTCTGGAATTTTCTTTCCAAGAAAAGTCTCTTTAAGAAGATTCTTCTGTTCTAAGAGCAAATGGTGGAGAGTCCCAGATTTAAGCTCTATGGGAGTGTCCCCCCAAGAGGGACATGGACCCCTAATGATCCTCTACCTAATCACATGAGCCAATGTGTGAAAACGAGTGTAGGTTACAATCAGCCAAGGTGTCGGGTGAACCTGCTGTGAAACCCAGCCCCACCCTATCATGTGATTTCCTCAGGGCAGAAGGCCCAGGATGATAGTGGGCGTTAAGGCATCTGGGAAGTCTCATGTTTCACTCGTCTCATGTTTCGCTCTTCAGACACAGGTGATCCAGTCAAAACTAGAAATATCAGAGTTTTACCACACAACAATTACATTTGGCTAGCTGTGCCATTTAACTTCAACATTTAATCTTAAATAAGCCCAAATTTCAACAGAACAAAATGCCAGAAATTAAAAAAATATTAAACAGTCTAAATATCACCATACAGTAGATTCCTTCATATCAAACAGACAACAGTTTGCTTTGATGACAAACTTTTCCTGCTTTCCTTCAGCACGTCTTTTACTCACATCTGCATATCTCTGGACGAGGACCTCTGTTCATTTACTCCGACCTGCAGCATACTTTTGAGATGTTATTGATAAATAAATGACTTGGCTTTGTAACATCTTTTACAGTATCACAACCCACAGGTTCTAACTTGTGAATGATGCTCAGATTAGGACCGAATGTTTTTCAT
The DNA here is from genome assembly GCA_015108175.1 of Pelvicachromis taeniatus. NCBI lineage: Eukaryota > Metazoa > Chordata > Actinopteri > Cichliformes > Cichlidae > Pelvicachromis > Pelvicachromis taeniatus. The sequence goes on along the minus strand of VURO01049384.1, from coordinate 66,210 downwards.
GCGTTGTTGTCCGTTCCCCTCTATCAGCTCATCCATCCAGCTGCAGTACTACAACTTGAAAAGAAGAAATTCTGATGCCAATAATCCGGCGAGTGGCTGACAAATAGTATTTCTAGGAATGTTTCGAGTCTCCCAACGCTCTGAATCCAGTTCATTTCTCTTTGATTTAGTTAATGTAGTTTTCACTGTGGAACAGCAGTGCTTTTTGGGAACGAAACCAATCCAGAGCATCGGCTTTTTTTTACCCTGGCTGTGCATAAATTAATTTATGCACATAAAAAGAATTTATGCACACCTCAATGAACTTTAGCAACTCTGCTTTTACAACCTACTTACCCATGCTGCATCTGAATTTTGACCAAGTTTGTGTCAAATAAATAATGATACTGGGTAATATGTTGTTGTTCAGCTCAGAGTCTATTTAATTAATTTTAGAGACTGATAGTGACTAGATATTTTTTTATGTCCTGATAAGTAAAATCTTAGATTTTAAAGGAGTATTTTCTTTTTCACAAGTCTGACCACTACTAAATGAACATTCAGCACATCAATATTTCTTGGATAGTTATTATAAAGCTGAAACTGATATGTATAATACTTTTTAGAGAAATGAGCTGGTGGTGGTACAAATGGCAAGCTAAGATGAAACTAAACATACAAACCAGTTTATAGTTTATAGTGCATGCTGAAAAAGAGCACCGAGTGCATAAAATAGAAACAGAGGTCAAGATGTGAGATTTTACTCATCAAAAACCTGATAAACCAGATTTCATTATCTTAGCACCAAATTAATTATTTACAAAAGTAAGGAATTATCTGACCTAATCTAATATTTGACTCTGTCATAGGTATTTGTGCGTCATACTTGGCAAATGTTAGATGCAGTGTGGAGTTGTGTACAAGGTCAGCAGGTACAGCCTCTGGGTCAGTGTAGGGTTTTCCTGAGGAGGCTGAGATCAGAGACTGAGACAGAACCACCATCACTCTCTTCCAGTTGGTGCACGCCACCTAAACAGAGATCAGCAGCAAGGCAGAGAAGAGGGAAAATAGGGAAAACATTTAGAAGACAACGGGGACCATAAAGGACAAGAACAACAATGAAGATGTGTGATTTAAACATCTTCTTCTCCTCTTGTTACTTTTCCCACATGATAAACTGACACGCCACCCATATGCACACCACACCTAGCATGATCACGCACTAAGGCAGCAGTACCTTGGGAACGTAGCAGTAGATAATCTGGTGTGTATCGTCCACTATCAGGTGATCCAGTTCCCTGTTGGGGATCTGCGAAAAAGACCTTACGGGGACTTCCATGTCTTCCTTCCCTGAACATATGTCGTCGATCCTCTTCTTCCTCGCCTCCTGTTCCCTATCATAAGCAGAGATCTCCATCTCTGCATCGTCCCTTGTTTCCTCTTTCCCCTGTTCATGTGTTTGCGTCCCCTCTCCTTTCTCCACATGTTTCTGAGCTGCCTCCTTTGGGAAAAATGAAGCACTAGAAGCGGTGGTGGAAACAATGAAGGACGAAGTCGTGTGGGCTGTGCTGGCGGGCGTAGTCTGAGGCGGGCTCGTAGTCGTCAGGGTACAGCATCCGGACTGAAGCACCTCGTGTTTGGTGTCCTTCAGCGGGTAGATGCTAAAGCCCCCGACATCATCCCAGTAGACAATGATAAGCAAGATCATAAACAAAGATCCCAGGATGAAAGCCATTCGTAGACCACGCCGTGTTCCCATGTTTATACTGCAGGAACCGCCGTAATTGGTGGAGAACAGAGGAAGAGATTATCTCAGCTCCATTGTGGCCGCCTTTCACGGAAGGACAGACTTCCTGTTTGAAAGATTCAACTTAAAAAAAAAAGAAAGAAAAAAACAGGAAACATTACTAAACCTCTGCTTCTCATTTACAGCCTTACTAGGCGCATTTAGACTGTGGTTAAAAAAAAAAAAAATTTGTAAAAAAAAAAAAAAAAAAAAAAAAAAAAAAAAAAATAAAACCAACAAATTTAAAAAATCAAAAAAAAAACAAAAAAACAGAAGCAATAAAACCACCAGATTTTAAAAACTGAAATACTGCACTTTAAAAAAAAATCCATTAAAATCATTTTACATCTGTTCCTTCCCATCTACACACAGCAGGAAGTCAAACCATTAGTGGCAAAGAAACACAGTGACAAAAGTCCCTTAATAATTATGATTTTAGTCATAATAGAGCAGATGTAGAGTGTGGGTAACCTGCACTTCTGTGAAGACCCCACTAATGCAGATTTCAGAGTGACTTGCTGGAATTCAGGTTCAAAAGTACTCCTCAGCTCTCAAATGCTTACAGAGCATTGTTTAAAAAAAAAAAAAAAAAGGAATGTGAAGCAACACAGTGCTAAACCTGCCCCTGTTGTGGTTTTCCTGTGACTATTTTCACTTTAATGTAGAATTTGACTGATTTGTTTGACTAATATCTGATTGTTTGATTTAAAATTCACTGTGGTGGTGCACAGATGAAGCTCGACCCTTACCCCATGACACTAAACTGAATAAGGGAAGAAAATGGCTGGCTTGTGATAGGCCAGGCTAAGTTCCTGGCTATGTCAATCAGGGGCCGTGGGAACCTCAGGCTCCACCCCTGGTCGCCCAACTGTCACAGGGAGATGTGAACAAATGGTTATGCGGATGAAGCAGCTTCAGACCAGAGGCTGCTGAAGGGTTCGCATCCCTGACTATTTGTCCCATTAAAAAAAACATCTGCTATAGTGGAAAAAATGATGGTGCCTTTTAAAACCAGAAGAAGAAGAAAAAAATCAGACAGGGCGAGAAGCAGAAGATTATCCAGAGGAAGTTGTTTTTTAACGCAGTGTTTTTCCTCTCTTGGCTTTAAATTTAAAGACAAGATTGGCCTGTCTGGAAAAACATCCACACAGTCTCTTCAGTCTTGCCACGCGCGACACACAAGCGCATGCGAGCGCAAACGCACGCGCAGAGATAAAAAGAAAATATTCCGGTGAAAACTTCAGCTGTTCAGTGACAAGCTCCAGGCCCTTAGAATATCTTAACCATTTCTCACTGAAAGCTGCTTACCAGGCTTTAATATCTCAGTTAATATTTTCCTCGTTTAGCAGCAGACTCACCGTGACTTCCTCCCGGCCGTCGGACGGAAACAATCTCAGTTTACAGAGTAACCTACAGAGGTTACAATGCGCCCTTTCTGCGGCCGCACCGGACAGTCCCTCCTCTCTCACGCAAACGGGACTCTGCCAGCTTCTCCTTCCCCGCAGCAGCCGACCACAGATGGACTACACTTATTTCTCTTCACACTTTCATGCCCAGTCTCTGAGGTGCAGGAAAGCCTCCTTTTGTTTCTTTTACGCCTCTCTCTCACTCAGGGAGCATCACGGCAGCAATTTAAGCCGGTCTAAACATTTGTCTGTCTGTGAGGGAAAAATAAATTAAAAAAGACGGCTCATGACATGTCCTGAATCCTTCATCTCTCCCTGCAGAGGAGCTCCATAGTCAGTTCGCCTCTCTCGCTCTCTCTCTCCGGTGCTCCGGTGATGTGACCGAGCGAGCGAGCGAGCGGGAGGGAGGGAGGGAGGACGAGACAGAGCAGCAGCGACGACGGAACTAGCCCTATAATGAGGAAAGTCTCGCGAGATTTGGAAAAGATTTTTGTTTTTTGGATCCAGCCACGCACCAGTGAAAAACTAAAATAATTATATCTCTGCTGGTCCAGATCCCGTATGGGGAGAGCTTAACCCGTGTTTTTGTAGCAACAGTTTAGTCTTATCCTCTACGTGCTTCACATGCAGACAGTAATAACGCCACTGTTTGAAAAGATATAAGGATATACATGCAATGCCCGAAGTCATTTGCCATAGGAAAATAAAGAAAATTATATTTGAAAAACCTAAAGACATGGTGTTTTCTTATTCTGCTACAGTGCTGTAAATTAAGTATATTCTATATATTTTATGTATTATTTAATTTTATTATGGGAAAAAAATAAACCTATATAAATCTGCCTGGTCTGTGTGTGAAAGTAATTGCTATTCCAGCAAACACCTACGCCCAATTTCAGTTTCACAGCGACACCCACGCCTGATAACTGCCAGGCCTGTTGAATCAAGACGTCCTACTTAAACAGAACCTGTTTGACAAGGTAAAGTAGAGCTCAGAGAGCTCAAAAAGCAACACTTCATGTCCCGATCTAAGTAAGAGAGAAAGAGACTAGGGGGGGGGGAATTGCATCCATGGGAGAGATCAAGGAAAAAAGCCACTGTTGAATAAAAAAGAACAAAAAGGCTTTTGGGGTTTTTGGGGAAATACTCTGTGGACTGATGAGACAAATGCTGAAACTAACACAGCATTTCATCAAAAGAACATCATCGCAACAGTCAAACAAGTTGTTGTTGGCGGTGGTCTTGGGCTGCGTTGCTGCTTCAGGACATGGAAAACCTGCTGTAATTGATGGAAACTCTGCTCTCTGCCAGAATATCATGAAGGAGAATCGCTCACCATCAGTCCATGCCCTGAAGCTGAAGCACCCTTTAGTTATACAGCAGGACAGTGATCCAGAACAGTACAGCAAGTCGACCACAAGGATTTGGTCTGGACGCAAATCCATGGGGTGGTCTAGTATGACCATTAACAGGCCGTTTATGCTGGGAAACCCTCCTATGTGGCTGAATTAAAACACTTCTGTGGGCCTAAATTCCTCCACAGTGGTATGAAAGACTAATCATCAGCTACTGCAAACATTTGATTGCAGCTCTTGTTGCCAAAGATGGCACAACCAGTTATTAGGCTTAGGTGGCAATTACTTTTTCACACAGGGCCAGGTAGCTTTGTATGAGTTTTTTCCATGAAATTTTGATTTAAAAAGTGCATTTGGTATTTACTCAGGCTTTAGTAAAAAATGTATTTCTGAATCTGAAACATGTAAATGTAGCAAGTATGTAAAGAATTGCTGCTTGGAGACTTGGTTTTAGGATTTTAGTTTGAACAAGGTTAGGTTTAAGGTCCAGGCTGGGCACTTAGTTGTGTGAACTAAACTTTAGTAAAAAATCTCAGAAGCTGTTCACCTGATCCATTGCAGTGAATCAGATGAACAGCTGCTGAGATAGGTGAAGCATAGATGGAAACCTGGTGAGAGAGAAATGTTTCAAATTGTTAGACATGTCCTACAACACTTTACCATTCACAAAATAACAACAACTATGAGACATAAAGTCAACATTCAGTCTTATAATTTAACATTTTTTAAAATTTAGGAAACCATAATTAGGACTTAGTATCAAAGTTTTTATTCAGTATGTGATTAAATTTCACTTCCTATGTTAAACTATGATTTTTTTTTCTCTCTGAATTTGACCTCATTTTATAATAATATGATAATTTCTGTAGAGTCAAAAAGTTTTAAAAATAAAATAAAATGTGATTTTTCTCAGTAATTTTTTTTTTTTTTTTACAAGTCTTGTTTAAACAGAACAACATTGGACCGCCTTCATAACAAAGAGCACCTCATCTGCATAAATTATTTATTCATGTATTTGTTATTCAGTTATTTGAAAGAGTGCAAAATTTCACCCACAATTATCCAGTTAAAACACGAACACTTTGAGCGTTTAATTTACAAAACTGATTTATGACTGCGGTTAATCCACATTTCTTCAGATGGTTTGTGGAACATTTGGTGACATGGCCAACTAGTAGAAAACGTCTTTGATAATAAGACAGTGAAAAAGCACCACAGTGAAAGTGTTTATAAGGATGTGCAGATATTTGGGAGGTTAACGAGATCTGTGCAGCATAGAGTCTTTATTGTGGATGAACAGTGGCCTCCCGCTCCCATTGGGACTTAGCCATGCAGACTAATGAACCTAAATGATGCTAGGACCTCGGCTGTATATTGAAGTCTGAAAGTGTTTTTCACAATAACAATGATGCAAGTGTTGAACATGAGAAAACAAAACTGTATTCATGGGCTTCCTAACGAGCACATTTGGACTATTTAATGTTTTATTGTAGAAATTATGGCCTACAGTACTTTGTTTTACTTTTACTATGGTCTTGGGGTGAAGGTAAGGATGGCTTTAAAATCTGTGGTCAAAGCCAAGGCTAGAATTTCATCTTAATGACAGACCAGCTACCTTCGGGAACAGAGAAAGAGAGAAAACCCATGATTTTGGTCGGTGCAAATACTTCTGGGCCACAAAACTCAAAGAGCAGATACAAAACAGCAAGTGACCTTAGCTTACAAATATTTCAAGTAAAGCGAAATGTGAGGATATTAATATCATTTGGGCAGAAAAGGGTACAATTCCACAATTTGTGGCTTTAAAAAGCAAATGCAGTGGCAGCTAGATGATATGAGTTGAGGCTCAAACACAGCTCTGCATTTCGCTGCCACGCATGAGGTTGAAGTCATCTGTTTATGAGATGGATTTTTGTTTTGTTCCCTCCGAACAACAAAGATTTGCATTGATGTTATATTCTAGGCTGCAGGTGAGCTAGAGACAAAACACTTATAGTTAACACCTGACTGGTTGGTCATTAGACTCATGTCTACTGGAGAAAAGTTATATGTTACTATGATGCTGTTAACACTGAACAGACGTGAGCAAAGCCTCAATATAAGTAAATCTCTTGATGGTGATTGTGCTTTTGTCTTGACACTTTTCTACATCTGTAGCTGTCACATTTGGACCAAATTTAAGGAACTTACCAGAGCAGGTTTGGACATCAATACAAAACCTGCACTGATGTGAAATTAGCGTGTGTAGTTGTGTGGAATATTCACAGCTAGTGGGCGATTGTGCCCTGTTCTGCCTTGATTACTCAGGAAGCACTTTCATCTAAACCACAGTACTTCTGCTGTACATGCAGAAGCAGAATATCTCCTGTAGGGTGCGGCGTGTAACAACAGATTTAGTATTTTATCAGACATCAGTAAACTACAACCGCTAATTATGTCTTTGAACTATTTTATCAACTCAGCAGCAGCTTTAGGCACATTTACTGAGTAAACACTGCTCCAAACTAATGCAGGTTAATCTTCAGTTAGCTTTCTGATATCAGGTCTAATGGCTGTGATCATGTGACCAATCTGTATTTCAGTGGACTCAGTCTAATAATAACCAAACGGCGAGACAGTCTGGTGGTATTCTGTTTGTTTATTTAAAGGTTTTCCCACTGCGCACCCCCTCCCTGTGTGAAAGCCTAGTCTGAAAGGAGGAGGATACAGGCCACTATAGCGCCACATCAGCACATTTATTAACAAGGCTACTTGTTTATTCACAACACCTCCACCCCTGACTGGTATGGCACTCTGTGCTGCCCTGTAACAACAGACTAGCATGGTGAGGCTAGTTCAAATAAATCCCCTGGGAGGGGGGTTGAAAAAGTCCAACACAGGATGAAGTTTGAGATTAGACACTGAGACTCCAACTAATGAACAGAGTAGGAGGCAGTTTTGCTAAATTTCAAAGTCCACAGAGGAAAGAAAAATGGGGAAGATGATGCTGAGAGACAAAGAGAAAATAGGCAATACAAAGTATTCTCTTCTGTCTCTTGATGAAGCTGCTGATCCGTAAGGCGCACTTTGATGATGAGTTGAACGTTGTGGCCCGAGACGAAGCCCCAAGATTCACAACGTGGTCGTCGTCCTTCTCCAATCAATGACGTAGCTCCTCTCTCCTCCTTCCACACAAAAACGGATGGACTGAAAGGGAAGACAACAGCGGAAATGCAGAGTGAGACTGCGAGGAAAAGGAGGGGTGGTGATGATGATGTTGCTGAATGTATGAGCATGCGGGAATGGTGCTCATTTTTCTGTTCGCCACTTCAGATAAAAACTGAAGACAACATGCATTCCCTAATTTATATGCAGATGCATTTTGTGTTCTAATGTAAAATGTTATTGCTGGATGTTTAAAATATTAACAGATCTCCACAGTGAAATCAAAGGCTGCAGGACAAATAGCTGACAACAGACTACACAACAACCTGTGCAGTATGTTACCTGCGTAGGGGACTACAGATCTCCAATGGGAATGATTTCTTCGTTGATAAAAAACTCAATGGTCTCTTCCTCCCAGTCGTCCACGTTGCTGTCCAGCTCATCTGTGTCCACTCCTACATGACACAAAAGCATAAAGAATGTCAGCACTCTTTAAAAAAAAAAAAAAGCCTCAAAAGGCAAGTTAACATTGAGTGAGACAACAGTGAGAAGTCCCACCTCCTCTGAGCTCGAGGCGAATGCTCTTCTGTTCTTGATAAATCTTCAGCGCCTCCTCCCGATACCGTCGGTAGTCCTCCATCATTGCCCTGCGCTTGTCCACCAGCTCCTACTCACACAGAGACGTTCAGCATCATAACTCACAAAAATAACATTTCAGTGTGAACACATAGCTTGTATTACCATTAAAGCATGTAAAGTGTTAGCAGCCTCAGTAAATTATACTATAGAGTCTAGATTAAAGTTAGCAAACAGCTTTAAATTTCAACAAAGAGACACAGGCGAAGATTAACCTGCAAATTCACAGGGAAAAAAAGGAGCCAATCCAATGTTGATGTTAGAGGTCGGGGACAGCACATGAAAAACTGGGAAAAGCATTTCCAACAAAGTCTCTGATATAAGCTAACATATAAATATGAACAGGTCAAACCTTAGAAGCCTTGGACTGGCTCAGGCGATCCTTCTGCTCAAAGATCTTTGAGTATTTCTTCAGATCCTTTTTGATCATCTGCAAGAGAACAGATGAATGTATATGACAGCATTGACAGATGGCTTCACAGTCATAAACACATCATTACAGTACGTGCTGGACACATGTACATGTGGTGTAGCTGGGAGCCTCAGATCTGAGTTAAGAATCAGGAGCCACAATGCAGCTGTCATACGAGGTGTCAGAAAAATTATGTTTGTCATCACGGGCTCGACAAACTCAACCACACACACTATAGAGAGGATACTGTACCTTTATCTGTTCTACGCTGAGCAGGGTTGGAGGTCTGGGTCTCCAGAGCAGCTGACAGAATCGATCCTTGTTGTTCTTCTGGAGGAGTCGGCCCTGGAACGTCCACAGCCAGTATGCATTGTCCACCTAGCGTACATGTAAAGGTGGAGAAAAATGAAGTGAATGGATGACAGGAAAAGAACAGATTGCAATTTCTCTCATCTGCAAAGGACTGGCGAGGCCTGTGGAGCAGTACCCACCTTGTGGCTCCACCACGAGACGGAGGTGACGACGTAGCGGCCCGTTGGATCCCACTCCACGTCAGAGGCCATGTAATGCTCTGCGATGTTCATCATGGTGCAGTCTGATGTGTCTACAAAGGCGAGAGCTCCGTTCATACTGTGAAGAAGAGGCAAAGCAGTTATATCCATGTACAAAGACATTCATCTCTACTGCTATTTAAAAAACAAACGAGCCTCAGATTAGTGTTAGAATCAGGAGCTTAGCTCTCATACGAGGTGTCAGAAAATCTTTTTAGTTTGTCATCAGTGGCTTCTTAAATTCATCTCACACACACACGCACGCACACACACACACACACACACTTAGATAAAACCTACCTCCTGAGCCCAGCCAGCACCATAAACTGTCCCTGGGGGCTCCAGAAGATGCTGTTGGCCTGCTGCTTGTCAAACATCTCTGTGAAAGGAAAAGTGTCACATTCAGTTTTGTGGACACAGTAGAAGCAACAACGCTCTGCCATGGCTGTCCTTCTACTTACTTATGAGCTCGATCTTGCCGTTGTTTTTGACATGATAGAAGGAGGCGTTGATTCTTGGCGACTCGCCGTGGAGGACAGCAAACTTACTGCCATTGGGCTCCCATGCAAACGCTATGATGCTTTCTAGAAGGAAAACAACACGAAGGAAAACAGATTAGTTTCCTTTGTGTGGAAATTGGAATTACTAGCAGCTCATTTCTGTGTTTGTACAAATGTGTCTTACCCTTCATTTCCACCACATCAACAGGAACCTGCTTTTCTCTCATGCGGAAGATTTCAAAGTTGGTAACAACACCCTGAGAAGACAAAAAAGTGAACTTATTATTTCTTGTTTTTTTGTTGTTGTTTTTTTTTACAAATCTGTGACATATACACTGTTTGCCCTCTTTCTATGAGTACCTGTGTTCCTTTGGGAGTCCTGTCAACTTTCACACACAGATAATCCCCATTTCTCTGCCAGTGCAGTTTGCAGTCGACGACATTGAAGAGATTGCGAACACGGATCTCCTGACGAGAGGGCATCTGCATCAGAGTCACCCTGGCTGGGATGTCTTTGTCCTCTGGTACCCAGAATGCTATGATGTTGTCACCAGGAGACCACGAGAAGTCCCTGAAGATGCGCAAGCATTAATATCTCTATACAAAATGCAGGCACATTTTAAAGCATGTGCTTATAAAAGACTCTTACTTAATCCCAGTAATCTTGAGACTCTTCTTGTCCAGCAAGCCCATAGACTACAAACAAAACCAAAACCGAAAGCTTTAATTTCACTTGCAAATTTAATATAAATGCATCTAGACTGTTTTCATGCCTACTTACTGGAGTTTCATAGATACTCAGTGTGTCTGGTGTCATCCTTGCAAAGAACTTTCCATCATGGCTCCATCTGACAAGAAAAACATGTAAAGTTAGAAGACACATCCAAACTCTACAAGAAACAGCAAATTTGATTTTAATTCGATTTAAAAGAAAGAAAGCATAATACTGACTTAAAAATAGGCCAATGTGCAGAACTCTCGCAGTGGAAACCTCTCTTCTTCTGTCCGGTCAGAATGTCCCAAATGATGATGGCCTGTGGGTCCTCCTTGGTGTCCATCAGCGGACTGAAGGTCACCACATACCTGGAAGCCAGCACAACCACACATGAAGCTCACACAGTGGCTCACAGGCCAACTCGACACCTCTTCAGAGTGCTTGATCTGCACAGTAATCATCCTTTGCTGTCCCCAGGTCATGGTGCAACAGGATTTAGGTGACATTGCCTTATTTACAGGAAATAAATAAATCACTAATGAATAAATACTAGAACAGGATACTCTGTGCTCCTTTGGATTAAAAAGTTGACTTCTGATTACCTTTCACATGGTGAGAAGTCAATGAGGGACACGCCCTGATGGCTGAACCTCTGAATCTGTTTGAACTTCTCGCCGCCCCACAGTGCAATTCCCCGCTGGTGGAACGTAGCCAGGTAGGTACCTTTAGGAGACCATCGGACGTACGTCTCTGTCCAGCGCTGCATCAAAGCAGAAAAAACCTCATAACTCTCCAAACAAGTGACTACTGATGAATCATGTTTGATACAAGCCCCGCATTTCCCACCAACTCTGTGTGCGTAATTAAAAACTCACCGCTCTCTCTTCAACTGTGATAGGCTCTTTAGCATCATTGGAGAAAATGGCTGTCCTCTCTCCAGCTTCATAGATCACACTGTACTGGTCACGGCAATCTGGGTCCTCGATCCAATGGCGCATATTACCCTGAAAACACAGACAAAGTTAATGGCGCTTTCAGGATTTCAAGATAGTGACTGTCCTGTTCATTTATGAAGGTCAACTTAATAAATGAAAGGCTGAGATGTGTTATAATTCAAGTGTTATAAAGTGATTAATTGCATTATGACTGAAAAGTTAAGTAACACTCACAAAGTCTTTGAAAGGCTGCTTTGCTGGAGTTTCCCACTCATCGCTGATGTTCATGTATCTGACAAAAACAAACAGCCGTTTATTTACTTATATCCCAAGTCTGCAAGCGATGCCTGCACAATGCATTTACTGGGTCGTACTGCATACTCACTTGTCAAAGTCAGTGAAGAGATTGACCCTAAACGTGTGTTGCTTGTCGAGTTTGTATCCATCTGCATTCTTGACTGCTTCGAGGGCTTGAGTAGGAGAAGCATACTCCAGAAAGATGTAACTGTAACGAGGAGAAAAAAAAGAGTAACTAAAAAAACAAACAAACAAAAAAAAAACCCTCTGCTTCAAATCCGGAAATCCACCTTGAATCAAAACAAATGCACAAAAGAGCATAGAAGAAAACATCTGCGATCATACCCTTTGGTCAGTCCATCAGCCTCTGGGTAAAACTCGGTCATGATCTTGCCAAACTTGGAGAAGATCTTGTGTATGACGTTCTTGAGCTTTTCCAAACGCTCCGGGCCGACCTGAGGGACATTGTCCACCACCACCACCGAGTCTATGCCGTCTGCCTCCTGGGGTTTCTCCCTCAGGATGTCATCAAGAAGCTCTGAAAAGTGAAGGAGGGGGATCAGGGCGAAGAACAAGCTGGGGTTCTTATCTCATTTGAATAACGACCTTCTTTTCATATACATGAACCAATCTAAACTTTTTAGTCACCACTCCAGTTACTGGATGGGAAGACTGCATTGTTGAAACACACACAATTCTTTTTTTTTTAATTTTCTTTAGAGATATGTAGGTTTAAGCTTCATTATTTATAAGTAGATAAAATATAATTACATTGTAATAAAGTTAATTCAATAGTACATCTCCTTTTACACTGACTGCTTAATATACATAATTTTTGATGAGGATAAATAACCGCTATGCTTCACAGAAGCTATTTCATTGTGTCTTTGTTTAAATTAAGCTTGCAAATTAATACTAAACGGTACTAATTTTTTGGTAAATTTACCCAGAAGTTTCTATTATATATAAACACTTATATTGTGACTACTAAGTACAAAACACGTGTATCTGATGAGTCATTTTACCACAATTGCAAAACTTGCACAATTGAAAAGCTCTATGGAGCAAACGCCCCTCGGTTTGGATTACAACTGAGCTACAACCAGCTGCTACATTTAAACTACTTTATACAAGCAAACAGCACAGAGAAAATAATGTTTCCTAACAGCTTTACTAGCTAAAATCCTGTTTCGGTTATCCAGATCGTAACGCAAAGGCCCCAGTGAGTGGCTGTGTGAGGTCTGGGTGAGGCTGTAACGGGCGTTAAGTACACTGTGATAACGTTATGTTGGGAGTTTTATGGAGAAAAAGGGTGGTGTCGCTGTTGTATTCCTGGTAATTACGCTTAGGCATCCAGCTCGTGTTCACTGTTCACTATTTCTTACGTGCCGGTGAGCAGAGAGGCACGCTAGCTAGCTTTGAAGCATCTAAAATAACCCCACCTTTGAGCTCTTAGCTAACTGCTAACAGCAGGCCAGAAAGCCGGCGTTTTTCCTGCGGCTGCTTACCGTCGTCGTCGACATCGTCCACGAAGTCCTCCGGGTCGCTGAAGGAAGGCTCCTCCTCTTCATACTCGGGGTCGTCCACCATATCCACCGTATCTTTCATTTAACAGAACTGCAACACGGACCTTTGTCTACAGCGGAGCAAAAATCCTTGAAACGAAAAGGCTGGCGATCCTCAGCCGGTACAGCACCATGTGCGGATACGTGAAAATGGACGACGTGACGGAAACGCGACACCGGAACTTGCTCAAACCCGCGTGGAAAGGCTGCGCAGAAGCAGTAAAGCTGTAAAGCACATGGAGCGAAAGCACAAGAGGTATTGATGGGAATTTGCCCCCACAGTGATGTTTATAGATCAGCGAAGAGCGCAGCGGTGTGAGACCCACTCAGAAGCACGGAAAAGGAAACGACGCACCGGTGGATCCGAAACTGTTTCCCGCGACACGTTCGTTTAGTAAAGTACGACTTTGGGTGTTTAAAGTGGCTGCTTCAGTTTGGCCGGTACTGCATAATTTAGCTTGTGGTCACATTTACATCCACGTGGGTCATTAGAGAATGTGTAGTCTTTATGTAACTCCTAGCTGTAAAGACATAAGCTAGCAACGGCGGTTCATTAATACGCACGCCTTAGCACCATGGACAGAGAGTGTGTGCCACTGCTGCCCCGGGTCTGCGAGGTGCTGGCGGCCTCAGGGAGCTCGCTGCCCGATGACACCATTCTGGAGAAACTGCTGGACTGGTTCACAGCGCTCACCGAGGCTGGTTAGTAGTACTGACCCTAACAGGATAGTGTATTCATTCTTACTCCTCTCCCACTATCTTTCTAATGGGAATATCGATCCAAATATCAATAGTATCGATACCACCAGATACTTTATTTCTGTCCTCCAAGTTCAGTATAATCCTCTGACTTGGGTTGAATAACAATATTTTGGAAATGAAACAAACGAAAACAGATTATGAAAAATGTCCGAATCTTTTTTGTCACTTGACTGTCACTTCTGCTCGATTTATAGCCTGTTGCATATTTAAACGACATTAGCTGAAGTGAGACAGAGACAAGCACGTTTACATTCCAGGTCTCCCCAAAAAACCCATTTTCAAAATACATGAAAAGCTGAAAGGTGTGTTTTGAAGAGCCCACACTCTCCAGAGCCCTGATCTAAACTTAATACCGTGCAGTGAATCACTGTACTTGTAGGTGATTATTACTCAATATCACTGATATTTGCACATAATGTTTACATTTTGTGAAAGATCACCAAAACCCTATAGATACATGTTATATCGCTATAATAAAGATGCATTTAAAATGTTCCTTCTTCATGTCTTTTATACATTTATGATTTCTCTTTATGGTGCACATAAAAAGTGACCCTGTATTACACACAGTGCACATAATGGATGGATTGTAAATCTATATCATTGTTGTTCTTTTCTTTCACTCTTTGAAGGAGAATCTCTGCTGGAATCCTGTCCGTGCCTGCTTGAGTTCATATCTGCTGTGATTCACGACATGGCTTCGGCCCCGGGTGTCCTCTCCTTCACTCTTAGACTCATCGGCTTATTGGCTGCCGCTGAGGATGGCTTCAGAGTTCTTCAGGTAGAGCTTATGACGCCTGGTGCATTTAGTAAACTTACTAAATATTTCATTACTCACCTGCCCCATGATTGTGCCTCCCTCTCTCTGTTGCAGGAGTCCTTAGTTCTGGATCTTGTCTTCAGCTGTCAGCACTGGCAGGAATTAGGGCTCTGGGAGGATCCCTGCATACGGATTGGCTGGATCCAGGGCTTAAGGACCACACTGCAGCATCCAAGTGGTCTTAGCTTCTTTATACATGCAGGTGAGCTTTGTGCATCGATTTATGAAAGGGGCATCATTAGTATTAAGAATAATGTGGTTTTTCCATCTATTCATTCTTTCATTCGTTTGCTCCTGCTTATCCAAATCTGGGTCACTGGGGTCTGGATCATTCCCAGTTTCCATAGGACGAGAGGCACTGTGCTATAAGTATTACATTGTTGTAATTCTGAAGCATCCTCATATATATATGTATTTTGTTTTTTTTTTGTTGTTTTTTTTAGATTTCATTGAACCACTTCTGCAACTCCAGACAGACACAAGCCTATTTGTTGCCTCAGCTGCCAATCAAATGCTCGCCCACGTCCTGCACTTCTGTCAGCCTGTCTCATCTGTAGGATGTAATGGCACCGATAAGAAGGAAGATGAGCAAAACCCACACACGCCCAAGGCAGTTGTAGAAAACCCAGCTGAGCCCATGGAAATAAACCAAGATTGCACTGCTGTTGTCGTTGCAATCTCAGAGTACCTCAAGAGGGCGCTGGTGGTTCCCCGGGGAAGTACACAGCTTCATCAGTGTCAGCAGACCCTCAGACTGCTGGCCCTGCTCCTGGGCCAGATCAAGCCTCCTCTGCGGGAAAAGTTGCTGCAGACAATCACAGCTTCTCTGGAGGAACTGGTGGCAGCAGATTGCAGTCAACTCACACCGCTACTGATGGATGTCATTTTAGCTGCATGCAGGTAAGCCTCTCATAAAACACAGTAGAGTGTCACTTTATAGAGTTCACTGTCCCCCTTTTCTCTACTAGAGATTATTCAGAGTTTAAGTAGTGACTTTAAGAGTCGGGTGAGGAAAGTGGAGCTTCCTGCCTGAATATGGAAATGTGCTAATAGATATAGCATCAATGGCTTTGTTCTATTGATCTATGCAATACAACAGGACAGTGTAATGGTCAGCCATCCTCCACAGCATTTACCTAGTGGTTGTTTTTAAGTATACATTAGTGACTGTGCTGCTGTTCAGCCTCTTCAGGTTTAGTTCATAGACTCTTGCTGTGCTTGCTTCTGCAGCCACCTCCCAGACCAACGCCTCACTCGTCTTTTAACATTCATGCTGAACATCAGGAAACCTGCTGACCTCGTCCATGCTGCAGCTGCTTTTCTCCGCAGCGGCCATCAGTAAGCACAGCTTCACGTTCAGCCAACACAAACTCTGTACACAAAAGTCTGTAGAGGTTAGGTTTTCTGTTTAAGAAAAAAAAAAAAAACATGGGGATTTGTCAGTCTAGTATCTGTCTACAAACCTTTCTTCTACTTCTGATTTTATGTGCAGTGACCGTGTCCACACAGCCCAGTCTGTCAGATTACTGCTGCTACCCCTCGACATCATATCTGGCCAGAACCTACTAGGTACTGACACTGCAGGTGACGCACAAAGATGTACACTCTTGAGAAAAATGTGTTATCTCGCATTGATGTTATGGAGTAACATGAGATCTGGGCCTGCAGGAGACGAGCATCGGTTTGCCATGACTGAGCAGCTGAAGAGTAAAACCTCCTGCATCTCTGTGATCGGTGTGTGTCTAACAAACACACCTCAGATCGCACACATGGTGAGTGTAAGGATAGGAAAGAGTGGCAAAGAAAATATTGGATATTTTTTGATTAATGCTTTATATTACGGCCAACGACTACGCAAGTAATTCCTCTGTAATAAAATAGACTTTTTAGGGTTTTTTTTTTTTGTAATTACAATGTAATTATATTTGCTTATTTGACTTAAAGGCAGGCATACTAGAATAAGGGGCAAACAAGTATAATAATAATAATTATTATTATTCTTTCCTGTAAAAAAACAAACAAAAAACCAACTCAGTTGTTTACCCCTTTCTTCTAATGTACCTACCATTAAATAGATATATGTGAACATAATTACATTGATGAAATCTGAATTGTGGAAGACTTACGCCCTTAGTCGCAGGCCGTGTTATAAAGTCT